>PGIR01000266.1:0-41095 GCA_002812735.1 Scedosporium dehoogii
TTTTTTTTTTTTTTTTTTGGAGTTCTTTCCTTCTTGTTCTTTTTTTCTAGTTCGTTTCACCGTTCTCACTCGCGGCAAGGTCGCCGTAGAGCCTCACTCGGTAAAAGCACGTCTTGTTCACGTCGCCATGATTCGTCCTGGCCACCACGTGTATGTGGTCCGTAGTCACGCCAATGTTCATCAGCTCATCCGAGAGCTTGTATACGTATACTCCGCGATCAACGTTGCTCGAATCATATTCAAAGCGGCCGATCTGGAAGAAACATCTGCGGCCGTTGCATTGAGGTTGCGGACGCGGTTCGGAACTAGACCCGGACGAGTCTCCGCTTCCTCCGGAGAGATTCGAGTCCGACTTTGATCGATCGGGGAAGTGGGTCGTGGCGAAATCGAGGAGGCGTTGTTGCTGGCGGACGCTATCGACGTACGCCCAGATTTCAATTTCCTTGGGTCGCGCGTTGGGCGCCAGGGTCGCGCCGGGAGGGATGTGTTCGATGACGACATATTCCGGGGTTATCAGCCTGCCTAGCTGAATCGACAACTTCACGGGGATCTGCTTGCCATCGTGGTCCGCCCCGCTGGCGCCGCACCAAGCATCGCCGTCGTCTTCCCATCGCTGAAACACTGAGCTGTGACCTAGCGGCGGCGGCGTCCGGAAAGTCCTCAGCCAGCGGGGCCCGCCGAGGGTCCGGGCCGCCGAGGGGGCGTTGTACGTCGGCGACGAGTCTTGCACGTCAATCGTGGCGCCGTTTCCGATGCTGAAGAAATTGACGCGGTTGCGCAGGTCCTTGTCCCAGCTCGAAAAAATTTGCTGGTTGGCGAGACCGTCGAGGTTGGCGTACTCGAAGGCCTTGCGCACGGCTTCATCGACGAGCTTCTTGGTTTCCCGGCTCGACAGGGTCTTCACGATCTTCGAGTCGATGGATTTCTGGACGACCTGTTCGAGGTGTTTCTCTAGTCTCGATTCGGCATCCTTCATCTCGGCCTTGATCTGCTGTCTGTGGGTCGCCAATTCCGGCTTGAGCAGGCGGACAAACTCGTCACGCGTTAGGAGTGCCTTCGTGAGCTCTGGGTTTTTTAACTTCTCCTTGATTAGAAGGTCTAGGTCGTCGGCTATGTCGTCAAGGTTAACGCCACCGCTCGCGGGCGGCGATGATGTCGTGTTGTCAATCTTGAGAATCTTGGCTACTTTGCCACTATTGGATTTGAGCCACCTCTCCCATGACTTGGGAATCTTGCCGCTGTCGATATCGGTATTGATTTGATCGCGCACGGCCGCCCAGTGCTTGTCCGAAGCCAACTTATAACCATCGCTCGTCTTTTCGATCTTGACGACGCTGTCATCTTTCCTAATCAAGTCTCGGAGCGCGTGCCAGAAGTCGTCCGCGATAACGGGCTTGCCCTTCTTGTTGACGTCGACGTGGATGACCTTTGGCATCATGGCTTTGAGCTCGTCTAGGGCGGCTTGTTGCGTCTTGGAGGACCCCCGAAGCCTAACCAATTCGCGCTGGGCCTCGCGGATCAGGCTGTGATATTCACCCGTGCCACCGTCCGAGCTTCCGAGTCCGCGACTGATGGAAAAGGGTATGAATTGGTCGAGATTATATCCCATGTGGTCCCATCCATACCACTCGATATCACTGAGGCTAAAGTTGGGCTTGACCGTGACGAGGTTGATCACCAACCACCAGGTCAGAAGCATCGTGATGACAACGGCGATAGCCTTGGTATATGTTTTAAGTGTGCGTATTAGGCCGCTAGCCCTTCCAAAACCGACACCTTTGGAGACACCAAAGAGACCGCGGGAACGTTTTTCACCTCTGGCACCATTAGGCGGCGTTTCCTTGTTCGTGTTGTTTTCTTTGGTCTCTGTTGCCCGCCTCTGGTTCCGAGTGATACGGGCACGTAGGCGAGCAGGAAGGCCACCCCAAGTAGGCGTGGAACGTGGGGGGGTGTTCGGATCCTGTGCCTGCGCGCCCCGAGGGGTCCGTCCCGGGGTGGATGTAGTTTTATCTTTCTGTGGAGGTTTCTGTGGCGTCGAGGTCTTGGAACCATCGAGGCGGCTCTGTGTGGGACCATTTCCACCTCGTCGTCCGCGGAAAAGCAAGGAACCGAGAGTCTCCGTAACTTTGCCGCCGCTACCCATGATCGAAGATGCTATGCCACGTCTAGGAGCTGGGGTAGGCGTCAAAGCATCGGGACCGATCATGCCAGCCCTGACGTTGATGCTACTCTCTCCTCCAAACGAACGTCCGTCCGGCGACACAACGTATCCGCGTCCCGGATTCCACATCGCCCGGCGCGCTGTTGGATCGTGGCCGGGAGTGGCGGTCAATAAGGGATTTGCTCGCCCAACTGGTCTGGCAGATTCTGCGTCATCCAAGGGGAAAATTAGGTCATCTCCAGTTTCCTCTGCGGTTATCCTGGCGGCCGTGGCAATGGTCGGCTCCGTCGCAGGAGGCAGCTCCGGTTCCGACTGCGATTCTGTGTCTGTTCGGTCAATCCGTCGTACCATGTCTGGCAGGGGATCTATCACAGTGTCCGGCTGCGTAGGGGGTTCTGAGGAGGGTTCGAGGGCGGAATCATCATCATCATCCGACACCCCAGCCGTGGCGTCTAGCAGCGCTTCGCCAATGGCTTCGTTCAGCTCCCTCTTTTTGCCGCGTCGAGGATTCAACAGCTGGCGAGGTGTCTCGGAGCCATAGCTGCTTAGGACTCGCGAGGGTAACGGGGGCATCTCATCCCGGATGGCAACGCCATATCTGACAGTTTCGGGTTCTCGAGATTGCGAAGATTTCGCGCGCGTGGACGGTCTTTTGGGGGGCATTGTGCCTCACCCAAGGGGTAGAAAAGGGGGGGGGGGGGTGTGAGGATGAGCGAGGTGTGGTAGATATTGAGTCTCACGCGTTGCGACAAGCGTATCTGATGGAGCGTCTTCACCGCCTTGATTAGGGAAGGGGATGGGGTGATGAAAATATGAAGGTACGAAGCGCAGAAGATAAGGGCTTCAATATGATAAGAGGAAAGATGAATTTTGCGAGGATGATGAGTAGAAAAATTGAATTGACGAGTTTTTCGCCAAAATAAGGTGTTGATGAGGTCGAGTCGCGTGGGTTGTTTGGTTGTTGACTGGAAGAGGTCGAGGAGAGCTTTGTTGGGGGAAAACACCAGTTTCTGGAGATGTGTAGTTGGAAAGAGCTCCCTAACTGACTCCAAAGGAAACAGGCAAGAATAGGAGTGCTGTGATGTTGTGTGGTTCGTGGTGGTGGTGACGTGGTGATGCGAAAGAGCGGCTACCAAGTTGGGAGAGGATGCGCTGCACCTCCCAATCCCAAGCAATGATGGCGGCAGCCCCAATGTGATATTCTGGATTTAGTGGCAGTTGGAGATGAGGATGTACACCTGTGCCAACAAGTTCTTTGAGCTTCAAACGTCCTGGATAAAGAAGCAGATAAAGATCCCATGACAGGCATAGCAGTCTATGAGATGAGAATGGTCGATGGGGATGGGAGATGGCAATGATAAAGACTTTGTTAGGCTCGTGAGGGCTGCAATTCAGCCATGTAAGCTGGATGGGCAGGAATGCTGAAAGACGTCCACAAGGATTTTGTCCAGATTTTTCAGGTCCAAGGTCATTGTGTCGCTTGCAGCCTCAGATATGGCAACCCCTTTAGCTGTTCCGTTTCCGACCTTTAAGGAATGTTTTGTTGTCTTTCCTCTCCTTCTCTCTTTTTTTTTTCGTTTCCTTTTTTGCCAGACTTCTCTCAACGCCCTGCCTTCTTGAGATGTACATCCACCGATGAGCTGGACCTTCATAGGCTCTCCAGATCCACCAGGACGAACTCGGCCATTGTTGGAGGCTGGTCGGCTTGGGTCGCGTCCGTTCTTCGTGGCTGCACCAGGCCTTGACAGGTGGTTGGGGTCTTGGGGAACAGCGCGTGGGCCGAAAGAGGTAAGGACATGTTTTGCCGGTGTTGAAGCGGCAGGGCAAGTGCAGACAAGCCCAAGACAGTCCAATTGTCTCAAAGTCAAGCTTTTCTTTTTCTTCCTGCTTAGTCACAACGTGTGTCCATCCAAGGTTGAACCGACAATTGTAACAATGCGCAAAGCCGTGGTCAAACTCAAATTCAACAGGCCTTTTGAACCCCTACAAAACCAAAAAGCCTGAACTTTGGGTTACATCGACTGTGATGGGCCTGGCCAGCCATGGTCAAGGCAGCCAAACCAGGGAAGCCAGCCAAGCCCAACGTTCGATGGTTCGTGCGGACACGTCGTGGGAAAAAGCTCGGGTCGCCTCGTAATACTTCGTACTCAAAAAACCACTTGCGTCACTCTGCAGAGAATCCTTCCGTCCTCCACGTCTCCTCTGCACCCCAAGAGAAAAAAAGAGACGCACATGACAGCTTCCCAGTACGAGGTGTTAGAGGGGATTCAATCAACCAGTTGAGACTTGCTTCTATCACTGTTTCATTCCGAGAATAGCCCACAGGCGCCCCAATAGCGCCCCAATAGCGCCCGTTTCGGAACCTGCGCCGATACCGCCTGCTTTTTCCCCCGGTTGATCAAGTACTTCGTACCTCGTGCTGCATGTCCTGACTCGAAAAGGAGCGTGGGAAAAGCCACTCGCACCAATGAACCCCACCAATTGCCCCCATGTGTGAAAAAGCGCAAAGTTAATGCCACGAGTGTGGTGGTGCACGAAGTAAGAGTGATCTGTAGCCGGCGAAGTAGGCTAAGACCAAGCAGATAGGGTTCACGTTGGTTCCTTGACCAGAAGCCTGCGCCAACTTGGAAAAGGAAACGCGGTCGAGTGTCCACGAAGCAGAAGCTTCAAAAGATGCCAACAGAGCGGAGATGGATGGATCAAATACAACCTCCAGACATCGCAAGTTTGCCTAGACTTTGGTTCCTGAAGCTGCGCCTCGTTCTCCAACGGCTAAGTACGACTCTAGCCGTCTTCCTGTCCAATTGCATCATCTGTTCCCCAGCTCGGGCTTAGAGGATGCAGATGCTCGCCGGTGAACCACTGAACATCACACGAAGACAGCTCGTGTTAGTCCCGGTTCCTGCATTCATCAATAGACCCAAAACATTGGAATACCTCGGATCAGCGCATGAAAATCAGCAAAGGGAGGTACCCTCTCAGCCTCGTTACACGATACACGATATAACTCGAAAAGGGTAATGGTGCGCTATACTGGTGAGACAATAGATAACTTGAACGCTTTACAAGTTGACACTGGTCTCGCCCGCAACGTATCTTTCTCACGTCTAGCTTCCCGCATCCACATATACTCCGTACTCCCACCACTCCCACCTCTCATCATCGTCTCGACGTGACATCTTATTTTTTGGATTTGCCATTGACTTCATTCGAGCCAAAGAGAGACGTTCAAGTTGCCACACCGGCTCTTCTTTTCGATGTTTAACCTATCAGCCCTTTTCTCGCGGAACCTGAGCCGAGGAACCTCAAAGTGTCCAGATAAGATGGCGGTCGGTACTGTTCTCGTAACCGGGTAAGCTCAAGTTTAAAAAAGCCATCACCTTCTACCCTCCGTCGCAAAAGGAAGCGCACATCGCAGACTGAATCGCGCTGAAGCGCGCATCTCCCGCAAGCTCGACCTGGACTAACAGAGAAGATTCTCAGAGGAACCGGATACATTGGATCCTTCACAGCCCTCACCCTCCTCGAAAATGGCTACGATGTCGTCATTATCGACAACCTCTACAACTCCTCAGAGGTAGCCATTGATCGCATTGAGCTCCTCTGCGGAAGGCGCCCAGCCTTCCACAAGGTCGATGTGACGGATGAGGCCGCACTCAACTCTGTGTTCAAGAAACACCCTGCCATCAACAGCGTTATTCACTTTGCTGCTCTCAAGGTAAAATCTGCTCGGCTTAGACTTTCATTTTATTCACTTCTTTTTCTTTCTTTCTTTCTTTCTTTCTTTGGATATTAGCAGCGCATCGTCTCACTCTATACCGTCCATAGGCCGTCGGTGAATCTGGTGAGATCCCTCTTGAGTACTACCGCGTCAATGTCGGCGGCACCATCGCCCTCCTCAGCGCCATGTCCAAACACAACGTCACCAACATCGTCTTCTCCTCCTCGGCGACAGTCTACGGAGACGTCACCCGTTTCCCCAACATGATCCCCATCCCAGAGACCTGTCCCATTGGCCCCACAAATACTTACGGTCGCACAAAATCCGTCGTCGAGATGGTCATCACCGATCACATCGAGGCGCAGAGGAATAGGCTCCGGAAGGAGGGCAAGTCGGTCGAGCACTGGAATGCGGCGCTGTTGCGCTACTTTAATCCTTGCGGGGCGCATCCGAGTGGGATCATGGGAGAGGATCCGCAGGGTGTACCGTACAATTTGCTTCCCTTGCTTGGAAAGGTGGCAACAGGTGAAAGGGAGCAATTGTTGGTATTCGGTGATGGTATGTTCCTATTCTACTCTCCCTTTTCGGCCATAGGACAAGAATCCCACAATTCCTCTTTTTCTTTTACGAAAGAAAGATAAATACAAATAAAAACAGACAAAGGAGGGGCAAGAGAAGACAAAATGGAGAAGAACAAGACCTAACAAGGAACCTTAGACTACCCTTCTCGGGACGGCACCGCCATCCGAGACTACATCCACGTCATCGACCTCGCAAGAGGCCACATCGCCGCCCTCAACTACCTCCACGAGCAGCGCCCGGGCGTCAAGGCCATCAACCTCGGCTCCGGTCGCGGCAGCACCGTCTTCGAAATCATCAAAGCCTTCAGCGCCGTCGTCGGTCGCGACCTGCCCTACAAAGTCGTCGAGCGGCGTCAGGGCGACGTCCTCGACCTGACGGCCGATCCCACGCTCGCGAATGAGATCCTGAACTGGAAGACGGACCTTACGATGGAGCAGGCGTGTGCGGATTTGTGGAAGTGGGTTGAGAATAATCCTAGGGGGTATAGGCAGGATCCTCCTCCTGAGCTGCTAGGGGCATTGAGGAAGTAAGGGGTAGATGCAGTCCTTTGTTTGTGTAGGTCGGTCAGGCATGTTTTTACGGATCAACAGAAACAAATAATATGATTAACAATAGAATACTAGGAGAGGTAGGAATAATTTTGAATTCATGCTTTGGAATAAAAATGAAAAAAAGAACGAACAGGCCAACCGGCGTTATGTTTCATAAGGCAATAAATAAACTGACGCTACTACGAACCAGCCAGATTTTAATCGCACTTCAGCAGCAGCTTTCCCGTCGTTTTCCTTCCCTCGAGATCCTGGTGTGCTCTCGACGCATCTTCGAGAGGATAGATGTCGTGTATCTTGATAATGACCTTGCCAGCAATGACAATGTCAAAGAGCACGTTTGCATATTTCTCGAGCTCCTGGTGTGTGGAGATGTAGTTGAACACGACAGGGCGTGCAATCTTGGCGTTCTTGGTTCCGAGACGAAGGATGTCGAAGGGAGGAACAGGGCCGGACTAGTATCGGTGTCACTCCCGTGTCAGTATTCTTGCCCTCGCGCGCCGTTGGGATAGGTATAGATAGAGGTACAGGTTACTTACAGCATTGCCAAAGACAATAATGGTACCCTTCCTGGCAATCATCTCTAGGTCGCTATCGAAAGTGGCCTTGCCCACACCGTCAAAGATGACGTCGACGCCGTGCCCACCAGTAATCTCCTTCACCTTCTCGGGCACGCTCCCACCCCGCGACTGAATAACGTACTGGGCACCGTAGCTCCTCGCAAGCTGGCACTTCTCATCGCTACTAGCTGTAGCAATAACCTTGGCGCCGACCGCCTTCAGCATCTGGGTAAGAATACTGCCGACGCCTCCCGCCGCAGCGTGGACTAGGACCCAATCATCCGGCTGCACCTGCCCGGCCTCGCGCACAAAGGTCCAAGCCGTGAGGCCCTGGAGTAGTGCTGCGGCCGCCGTCTTCTCGTCTAGGCCCTGGGGAAGCTTGACGACGTTATCGGAGTCCACCGTGGTGTAAGCCGCGTAGGAGCCATTGTTGGACAGGTACACGACCTTGTCGCCGACTTTCAGATTAGTAACAGAAGGGTGGACCGCAGCAATGGTACCGGAACCTTCGCGGCCGGGGGTAAGCGGGAGGGGAGCTTGGTAGAGACCGGTTCGGTAGTAGGTGTCGATGAAGTTGACGCCTGAGTAGGCGTTCTTGACAAGGACTTCCCCTACCGAGGGCTTGGGAACGGGGATTTCTTTCTTTTTCATCACCGTCGGGTCGCCGTGCTCCTCGACCACGATGGCCGGCATTGTGTCAGGTACGGAGGTCATGATTGTGGTTGTGGTGGGGTTGGTGTTATTGTTATTAGTGAAGCTCTTTATGGATTGCCTGGAGAGTTGTGATGACCGAAGAACAATTGGAAGCGTAGATTTGGCAGGAAAAGTGGGAGGAAGACTGTTAACACGAATTGCAGACAATACAGGAAGCTTAGATGCTTTAAATAAGCCTATCTGCAATTGAGGACGACAGACAGCTCGGAAGATCATGAAGTTATCACAGCTCTTGGTACTTGAACGTACGAGGCAAAGAGGGGTAGCTTCCGGGTAGCTCTTGGGTAGCTTTTGTTTTTTCAGCTCTGCAAGTCCAAATTGATTTGATCGGGTGCATTCATCGCGGACTTGGAAGGGGCCAGAAGCGGCTGGTCGCGGTTTCTCTCTAAGAAGTTATTATTCATCCATGAATCACTGATTATACAAATCAATACAAAGATGAACCGGTGCCGAATCGCCGAACATTCGAACATTCGACTGCTGCAGATTGCGTGATGCTGCACCTTCTTCCTCACCAAGACAAGATCAATTTGACGTATCCCGGTTTCTGTAGCTTTCACGAATATCATCTGATGACGTAAAAAATCGTAAGGAGCGAGGGGCGCTGGCCTGGTAGGTTGCCGACCATCCTCGACAATATTGACGAGAGAAAGATGGCTGAGTCACTGTGTAGTAACATTATAAAGGCTTGACAGATTCCGGCCGCTGCCCGACTAGTCCTCCGTAGGTAAAAATGCCGGGCAGGCCATCCTTGGAGAGGGCTAGATCTGGAACTTGGATCGATGGCCGCATTGGCTGCTTTCCGATTCTATGGACTTGCCGCATGCGGAACGTCTTGGAATTTCCCGTTTCCGAGTGTGAGGGTGGAATGTATCGAGATGCAAGCGTCTCAAACAACTCTATCCGGCTTTGCCTCATAGTCTGGTGGGCAATAAGCATGGAAACCTTGTTCGAAAACATCAAGTCATTGACTTGTTCACATTCTTGGCCAAAAACCACATCGAGAATCGCATTGTTGTTTTGTACAAGCAAGTTATTATCTTACACTACTCTACAGCCTTGTAGAAAACATATGCTGAGAGGGATAATATGGATGTGTCTAGTAATCCCGCTTTCAAACTCCCTCCCTTTTTTTCCCTTGAATGACTTTACAGGATACAATGGTATGGCCCCTTCCACCAAGGCCAGCTCCCTTCTCCGTCTCTCTCCTTTGTGACCACCACAATTCCCAATCTCATACATGTATTGCGAGTGCCAAAAATGTACATTGCCATCACAACGAGGCCAAGTCTTCACAAAGGAAATGTCTTCGTCTTCGTCTTCGTCTTCGGTTCCGCGGTCCCTGCTCCGACATTGAGGGCTAGTAATCGAAGTGCTGCTTGGTGCAACGTGGGTTTTGCTCCTGGGCCGCGCAATTGCGATTCGCCGCACCGCTTCCGTCGCCGGGAGACATTGCCTTACAACATCACCTCGCCAATGTCGACATAGGGTGCCTGCCAGGGTTTCGCACCCTCAACAAGCATGTCGCTCGGTACTCGGGGTTCCGCACTGGGGCTGTAGAGGTACCACGCCTTGAGAGCGTTCATGGACGCCTTCCACCTGGCAAAATCCAAGCTCGCTCCCACACCCTCACCCAACTTGTCCTTTCCGCTGTAGATGCCGACGACGTAGACGGGAGTCCTAGAGTGTCGTCCGGTCTCGCTCTCAAGACGCGCGACCGGGCGCTCGAAACCCTCCCTGGCGCAGAGCTTGGAGAGTTCGATAAGGGGCGCATGGAAGCTGAACATCTTGTCGACCTCGAGGTTGCGTGACAAGAGATGCGCCTTGACAAACGACTTGGCCATCTCGCGGCCGCAGTGGAGGTATATGGAGCCTACGAGCGCTCGTACGAAACCAGCATAGGCATTGTTTCGGAGGAGCTCGTATTGCTTCTTCCTTTCCACGATGATATCGGAAGGCAGCTTGGGACCCGAAGCGTCTTCCTTGTATTGGTTCACGTGGACGGTGTCGCCGAAAGGGTCGTCGTAGATAACTCGGCTACTCCAGCCGCGTCGCCACTTGAACTTGTCCAAGTATGACGCCTCTGTCCGCACAAATCCCCACGTTTGCTGCGTGGCACTCTTGGACGGATCATCAGACCACTGCAGAAGACCGGGATCAACCTCACCGCCGGGCGCCGCAGCGCTTTCCACACCCCATCCCTTTCCAACGTGGTAGAGAGACTCGCTGCCTGCATAACCACGCATCGCCTCAAAGAGGACAGACATCGGCAGCCTGGGATACTTCATCACGAGCCATTCCGATGTATGGTAGTTGATAATGGTGCCACCGAGGTACGCCAGGCGAACATTGTTGAAGTTGGGGTTCTCGTCAGCAGAAGGGTCGACTAGCGCGCGGGCAAGAGTCTGTAGGGGGAGTTTCGTGGAGAGGCAGAGACGGGCGTGGAGTGCGGCAAGCTTCGCCGAGTTGAGCGCGGCTTCGGGGAGCGGCGACGGGTAGGGGCTCCTGCTGCTCTCGATGATCGGAGGCTCGATATCCGGGGTTTCGGATGTATTTACTTCGGCAGATTCGGTAGGGGCAGGGACAGAGTCGTTATGTATCACCGTTGTGGACTGAAGGCGGATTGGGACGAGCGACTGCTGTGGCCTCATCTGCCTTGCGGCGAGGCAGGGCCTACATCGTGCTTGGGATCCGGCCTGGGCCAATTGACCTGACCATCTTTCCAGCCGTAACCGTTTCATGAGTGACGGTTGAATTTGACAGGAAAGATCCCCGTAGCCGACTTAAATTTATGTGGGAATAAGAGAAGGGGGGAAAGCGGGTGATCAGAACTTCTGTTGCATCTCTCGGAAGCTCAAAGGGGATAGCGAAAAAAAGTTTCCTTCTCGGTCGTGTGCACGAGCAGCTGAGGCGTCGCGAGGTGGAAAAGATGAGATTATGCGATGTTCTGCCGGTTGAGTGGAAAAAAGTGCCGCTTGATACCCGTAGACCAATCAGAGGCGGGTCAATTTTGATGCAGGAGACCCCAGAAATAGGTCGACATCATCAACTTGTTTCTCGTCACCTCAATTGCTCTCTGGTCAGTCACGCTGAGATATAATTGAAGACACAGTCAAGATGGTTTGTCAATCTATTGAATCCCAATCCAGTTTTTGCGTTTCGCTCGCTAACATCTAGCTGTAGGGCGGTCACGGCAACAAGATCCCGTGAGTTGTTGCATCGATCCCCGTTCGATCCCTCGAAGGCCGATTACCATCTAACCAACAGCTGAAGATATCCCAAGCACGTCTGGTCGCCTGCTGGTGGTTGGTACTGCCAACCTGCCAACTGGAAGCAGAACACCTTCTTCCTCGGCGCCGCTGTCTTCGGCATCACCTGTATAATATGGAAGATTAGTGCCGAGAAGGAGCAGTTCGCCCACAAGCCCGAGCCCGGACGATTCTACCCCAGCCGATAGTTCGTTCTCTCTCACAGTCCATTCATATACCGAGTCTTCCGCGTACTAACGACGTGTCTCAACAGCTGGACCAGGCAATTGATTAACTGGGAGAAGGAGGACAAGCTGAAGGCTGAGCAGCAGAAGAGCGCATAAGAAAAACGCGGATAGAAACGGATTGTACATTTATGGGAGAAATATAAAAGATTTGACCTCTTCAATTCCTTCGACGAATCCGGGGTACTAGTAGTCACAGCAGGCTTGAAATCTGGAGTCAGGGCTGCTGGGATTCATGGTATCGGTCACGCACCACCACGTTAACGGACAGTATATTGTCATGATTGAAGTGCGCCTTGCCAGCTTCCTTCACCTTACTCTGTTTTTGCGGAGTTTGCCCAACCTTCGGTATCTCTTCAAAGGACTACTAACCCAGTAAAGCGAGATATACCATGACGCATGATTCCTACGTTCGCCGAGCGATTGGGCCGCCTGGTCTAGCGGGCAATGGGATGGCTGGGCGCGAACCGCCCAAAACGGTATGTGGTGTAACTGACCCCCGCACTCACACTCCATTCAGGTGCGTGGAGTTGAAGTTAAGATATGGAACAACGATTTCTGCTATTTCATCGGCTTGTTCCCATCATTTCAAGTACCCTCTTCGTCGAAACACTGCTCTCGCCAACCCTGACAAGATGAGCGCCGGCGCCCTCGACAACATGTCCGCATCTTCTGCTATCAGCAGTGACACAACAATTAGTCGAGAGAAAGAACCTACCGCCTTGACTGCCCCGAAGACGGCTACTGGCCCCCCCGCTGACAGTGCCCGCACTAGAACCAGCAGCCCCGTACCTATCGATCGATGGAGCGCCGGCACCTTCGGCCGCGCCGGAACAAAACCACCGCCCCCTTCCGCGGCCGGGACTAGATCTACCAAGAGCGATAACATGTCCCCGGCCGGCTCTACAAGTGCCATATCCGCTGAGGATTCAAACGCCATTATCGGCGTTGTGGGGAAGGCCAAGGTCATCGGCAGGACCCCAACCGCAGAGTCATCTGATTCCAAGACAGCGGGACAGCTAGCTGCACTAAAATTCCCTAACCGGTGTAGCATCTAGTTCGGCCCGGGAAGCAGGGGGCGCGAAGACAAGACTTGAAGATATATTCGGAGGGGTTCCTACAGAAACTCTAGTTGCTTTGTTGTCCTCTGGCGACTCTGTTAAAAATGCTAGAATTGGATACGATTCTGATGCAAGGCAAGGCGAGAAATAAGGCTTAACTCGGCCTGCAAGAAGTAAAACAGTATGCATTAGGTGGTCTATAAGTTTGGCACATAACAGACCTTGTGATATCGGGACTGGTGCTAGCATCTCCGAGAATTAGGGAGAAATGAAAATCCGCAAAGCCTAGCCATCCCTGTCTCCTTGTTTTCTCACTTGTGATGTCATCCTCTGTTTTAGTTCGTCGTCCTCTGCGCCCATGTATTTCAGTATGCTCCGCATGGCTTCTCGCATTTCGCGACGTTCCTCTGGGTCGGCTGCTTCAGGTTCTGGTTTCAGAGGCGGCGGCGCATTCCCATATAGCGCCGCTATCTTTGCCGAATACTCCTCCTGGTCTCTTAACTTTTTGGCCACTAATTGGTTTGCATCCGGGGCCCAGAACAGAGAGGCTGAGTAAACCGTCGCCGGCACAATGGGGAAATTAAACATAGGAAAGAGTCGGAACTGAGTTAAAAGGTACATTGCATCCACCGAACTGAGGGAATAGTTGAACCAGTATCTCCTCGTATCCAAAGTTTCACGCATAATGCTGCTTAGAGTGGCGCCGCCTAGAGCCGTCTTAAGCTCTAATGTATCCATGAGGCGCTCCTCTTCCGCAAAGAGATTCATGAGGTAGTCATAGACCACAGCAAATGGTTCCTCCCATTGTGGCCTGCAAATCTCCCCAAGAGCTCTCCCCGTCAACCAGGATGGAAGCACTAGCATGTCGACTGGGCGTGAGACCATCCACTCGAGGTCAACAATGGCTGTAATGTTACAGTCATCGTCAACCAAGAAATTCCCCGGGTGGAGGTCGGTGAACTGGAAAACGAAGGGCCCGGAACGACGTGCCTTTGGATAGAAGTGATGGGCGGCTGCGCGGAGAAATGCTTTGGTAACCATTTGCTCCCGACAATCGCATTCAGTTTTGACAGCATTTGGATCAGTGCGAAACCGCTCATCATGGAACGTCAGCATATCTGAGATATAGGTGTCTGTAGAAGTATATGTCTCGTCAGGTGCCATCGTCTGAGGAGCTCCCTTGTTCTCAAGTATCGCCATGGCAGATATGGCAGGCCGGTTAGTCAAGCTGATATTACCATCGTCTTGGAACCGATGGCTGCCTATTCGAGGTTGGGGTTGACGGGCTACAGTGAGGAGGATTCGAGATAAACTTCGGACCATGTTTTCCCTCTTTGTTGTATTTTTGAATGCATCAACAGTTATCATTTTCCCAACAGTTGGTTCCAGATACTCAAGCACCATGTAGCCGGATGGAATAGAATGTCTAGAGGTGTTCGGGGCATAGAAGGATGGTGTGGGTCGGCGTCGGATGGTCGAGATGAATCGACGGAGTGTAAAACGGAGACGGCTGAGGAAACCAAGTTGGGAGACGTGTAAACTGTGATATTTTAGAGCATTTAGCAACGAATAAGAAGTAAAATTCCTTAGCAACTTCACAAGGTCGAGGGATTCGTCTCAAAGCTAAGTCAAGAAGGTGAGCAAAGAAGGTTGGCAGGTACATGACGTCCGTCTGGGAAACCAAACCCATGGAGAAACGGAATACGGATAGACGAGCAGTTTTGCTGCATCCAAATATATGTCGCAGCCTCGCAGGCCAATTTCTCGCCCATCGACCCCGGATTGCGATCCTCAGCTATTTTGGGAGGCAGAGGACATCTAATGACAACCCGCTTGTTCGCACCAGTGGCTACAGGTATCACCACGTTGAATCCGCCTATCATCCATTTTCCGCAATCCTCCATCTTACAGATTCCAGAGCGGAGGCCGAGATGGTGAGCGACGAGCCATTCTAGCGTCGACGATTGCGAGGCGAGTGATTGCTTGAACTCGCGTACTTCGCGACTGCAGCGGATCTTCTCCAAGACATTGGATTCATCGGCTATAGCCTCTTGGAAGGTGAGGCCCAAGCCACCGGGGAATTCAACACATTCTTCGGAGTCTGCCATTAGAAAAGCGCCGTGGAGGAGCGGGCGGGCGGCCTTCGCTCCGTTCTCTAGGAAGAGGGAGCCCCTGATTTGACCTCCCAGGGTCGTGAGAGGCTTCTACATCAAGGCGCTGTCGCAACTAAATGAGACCGGCAAGGCGCATGAGACGGGCTAAGGGGTAGCTATACTCAATCCGCCCATTGAAAGAAACCATAAGCTGCAAGGCGCATGAGTTTCGTGGTTGCACAGCAAAATGAAGCAGCCTCTTGAAGCTCGAAAGTCGATGCCTGTTTCTTCAGGTTTGTACAATCCCTTAAATTGAGGGATCTCACAAGTATCTGAGCAGTTCCTCCAGCTGCAAACACCATCCATTTGACCACCTCCGGGGTCACATTCGGGGACTAGGTAGGATAGGAAACATATTTCCTTGTGAAATCTTGCATTTACAGGCTGCAGCGAAATTGAGACACGCATTTTCGCCCCAAGTCCACCTCAATTGTCGCAAGTCGGACGATATCGGGTAGCACCCGAAATTCTACCGAGCGAGAAGTTGTGTGCTGATTATCACCGAACAACATCCTCTCGGTGAACAACAGTTTCGTCCCAAGCCATAGCCCGCAGTAATTGGCTTGTGCGGGTTACTCAATTGCAAGGCCGTCGAGGCCGTACACAGAACCCAACCATGTCCTTCCCCGCCCTTCGCGCCGGGTGTGCACTACGGGGTTTCCGCTCACGCGTCACATCCAATTCTCTTCACGCCACACGCCGATATGCCTCGTCCCAATCCTCCTCCTCCGGAAGCGGCTTTAAGCTCGTCATATATAGCTCCGCTACTGTTCTCGTTGCCTTCGCCGGCTATATCTACCTCACAGATACCCGATCTGCCTTCCATCGTTGGGTCGTCCCACCCGCGCTAAGAGCGATATACCGCGATGCCGAAGATGCCCATCACGCGGGCACGGCGTCCATGAAGACGCTATATAGCCTCGGCCTCCACCCTCGCGAGCGAAGACGAGTCCTCGTCGGCCCCAACGAGCCCAGCCTTGCGGTTCAAGTATACGATACCAAGCTCGACAATCCTATCGGCATCAGTGCTGGCCTTGACAAGGATGCAGATGTCCCGGATGCGCTGTTCGCTCTTGGCGCCGGAATCGTCGAAGTAGGCGGTTGCACTCCCAAGCCCCAACCCGGAAACCCGAAGCCTAGAGTATGGAGAGTCCCCAGCATTGACGGCATGGTAAACTGCTACGGATTGAACTCACGTGGTGCGGATGCCATGGCGAGGACACTCCGTGAACGCATGAGGGTATATGCACGGTCACGCGGCCTAACCGAGGAGGACATCTTGAGCGGCAATGCAGGTGTCCCCACTGGTAGCTTGCTGCCAGGGCGGCTCCTCCTCGTCCAAGTCGCCAAGAACAAGGAGACCCCCGAGAAAGATGCTGCCTCTGACTTCGCCTACTGTGCAAGCCGGCTCGCGCGATATGCGGATGTCATCGTCGTCAACGTTAGCAGCCCCAACACGGCGGGTCTCCGAGATCTTCAGTCTGGGGATAAACTAGTCGGCCTTTTGGGCGCCGTTGTCAACGCCGTCGAGTCCTCTACTAAGGGTGTGCGGCAGACACCCCCGAGGGTTATGGTCAAGGTCTCTCCTGATGAGGACGACGATGACCAGGTCAAGGACATTGTCCGTGCGGTGTGGGAGAGCGGCGTTGATGGTGTGATTGTCGGAAACACGACGAAACGCAAGCTTCAGTCCGTCCCCGCCAACGTTTCCATTACGAACCGCGAAAAGTCGGTCCTTATGATGGCGGATGGTGGATTCTCGGGCCCCTCCATGTACGGCCGTACGCTTGACCTTGTCAAGAGGTACAGGAAGTGGCTGGACGTCCCGGCGTTCAAGGACAAGGAGAGGAAGGTCATCTTCGCGACGGGAGGTATTACGAACGGAAAGGAGGCCTTGGAGATCCAGAACGCTGGGGCGGATGTGGCGATGGTGTACACCGGGTTGGTTTACGGTGGCGCGGGAACAGTAACGAGGATAAAAGATGAGATGAAAAAGGAAATCAAGGGTGCCAAGAAGGAGTAAAAGAACAGAAATAGATTTACGTAGAATAGGGGCATGTATGCAACCAACCGCTGGCTTAGAAGGATTTCCTTGTCCAGTTTAGAAATCTCATTTGTCGCTTGTATATACAATTCTGGAAGACGAGGCTTGAGAAGTTCCTGGCGTCTATCCAACCAGTATGAGTCAACTATTCAAATATCCCAGAATACCTCTATCCAACCCTCTTGTCGCATATTATACATAACATTCCCTAGCTAAAGAGATCACCTTCACCTAGCTTATGACCCTGACCCTTTCTAACAAGGCGACGGTAAAGTACGTCCTGCATGTGCATTGCCTCATACGATTCTCGTGCCTTCTTCTTTCTCTCATAAACTGCCCTAACGCACCTTTTTATCTGCTCCTTTCCTTCATCATAGTTGGCCCTCGCGAGCGCGGATACCTTATCCACTTGCTCAGGGGTATAAACGAAATTCCACGTCGAGAGAAAGTCGGTAGTTCCAGGGTTGAGGCCAGGTACTCGGGGATTCGGAAGCAGTGGGAGATACGCAATAGCCAGACCAGCTGTTGGGGATGACAAGAGTGACCAGGAGGACGGCGAATGATCGAGGGCCTTGGTGGGCGGGGGAGGAGAGCTTGATCGCTCTTGGGTGCTTCCAACCCAAATGGTACAGTAGCCAAGGCCCTTCGGCGGCGGCTTCTCCGCCTTCTCTTTGTTGCGGGCGGCTCGCTTTCTACCCCGACGTGGGATCCAAAGCTTTTTATCCGCTATTTGCTCGGATTGAGCCTGGGCAAGCTTCGAGTCCGCTTCTCCCACCGTTGCAGCGGCTGCCTTGTCTAGATCCTTCTCGGTCTTCTCCAAGGAGTCCCCTTCCTTGGGCCACCCAACACCTACTGGCCAGCCCTTTACGTTTCTTTGCCGGGCGTATCCGTCCGTAACGGCAAGCCAGTTATCCTCTTTGATGTCCGCAGAATTATCAAACGCAATAATCATGTCGATGTTCCGACCAGGGCGAAGTAGGGGGTACATGGGCAGATTGTTAGACATTCCCGCATCCATGAGCTGCAGCGTTTCGTGCCGCAAGAGACTCTCCGGGGTCGTTTCTGACAGTTTGCCATACATCCCATATGCGAAGTTGGGAAGCGTAGCCGGGCCGATGGGGTGAACCTTGCTCAAATCGCCGTCCCTGCCAGTAATAATCTCATCAAGTGCGCTAAATCCAGCCAAATCCTTGACAATGGGTCGGATTTCGCGATAGTAATGACTAAGGGTGGCGCAGAAGGCGCTTCCGAAGATTCCCATCATCAATGGCATACGGAGCTCCGGCTGATACACACCGCTCTCTGGAAGGACGTCGCTTCCGTTCTTGAATTTCCGCCCCATTGCCCATGTCGGGATGCCTGCAGACAGTTCCTCGCAGAACACTTCGTATGGAGTGATTTCGAACCACTGAAACCATGCTTCTTTCTTTGCGCGTTCCTTCGCATCTTCGGGGGCAGGGAGATGTAATTTGGATGCGTCTGCATCCGCTTCGGGGATTTCGTGTCGGACGGCTGTGTAGATTGGAAGAGGGTTCTGGCCGAATTTTACGTACTCCCTCTGGTTAGAGATCTTCAGGTCCTTTTCATTCACTTCGAGATCGCCAACGGGAACGTACAACCTCTCGGCCAGTACGAGTCCGTAAATGTCCACTATGCTGAGTTCCGTGTCGCTGTTGCCTCTCAGCTTCTCGACCAAGCTACGTAGGAGGTACTTGTCGGTTGGTGCCGAGATGAGTGTTTGGAGGGCCACGGGAGGATAACCGATGTGGATTCCAGTCCGGCCCTTGACATGATCAAGGACGCGCTGGATGCTACATTTGCCAATCGAGGAGAAGTTGATGGCCTGTAACCAACAGGAGCCACTGACGCCGGCCGTATATGTCACACAGTCTAGTAGTCCGTCCTGTTCGGCAGCCAAGAGAGATCCTGTACCCGCAACAAGGGCTCTCAAGCCGCCTCCTGATCCGCAGACAGCTATCGTGGGAACGTCGTCGGGATGCACATCGTCTTCGTCAAGGCCTAGGTACTTTGCGAGGGCAAACTTGGCGACCTGCTTTCTCCGCTCCAGGAATTCCCTCTCCTCGTCACACAGCGAATCGGAGACTCTAACACGAGCCGAGTATACGATCTCCGGGTTTAGGATGGGATCTTGAGCTTCCCGCCAGATTTCATCCGCAAGCGAGCCGGGTTTGTTAGCGAGGTCCTCCTGGAGCTTCAACAAGTAGCTTGGAACGACCTTGGTCCACTCGGGAAGAATATAATCGACAATCTTCTCCGAGAGAGCGCTCCATTCTATGTCCGGCAGCGGGTGAAGGTCCGGTACTACCGTGGTGGTCGTGGCTGTGGGCGAGGCAGCTGCTTTGTCTTCGGTCTCAGACTCAGGTGATTTCTTTTGCCGCTGGTGGGGTACCAGTTTCTTAACATCATGATGCGGAGAAGTCCATAGCCACACTATAACTCCCGTTGTAAGGACTATTGTAGATGTGCTGACCCGCCTGGGTTGAGACTTTCCTCTGGAAGTAAAAAGGCCGCGACGAAAACCGCTGAGCTGGCGCCGAGATCCCGGCCTCGCCCAACGGACAAGCGCGGCACTCGTGTGAAACCTCATGCTCTAGCACCAATATGTTGGGCTAGGGATTGTCAATCATCCGGGACGCCGGAGAATAAGGCAGGATGAACCGAATTATATGAGCTTCTGGCTGTGACATCGTTTTTGGGTGAGAGTAGCGAATGACGTCCGTTGAGGGAACACCAGAACGAAGTGGGTTAGCTATCGGTAGCTCTCGGGATTGTTGGTGATGTCAGTGTTATGAAGGTACAGGAGTTTTCAGCTAGCATTTGCGTCAAGAATTTGTACGTTGCTATCACCCATCTGAGAGCAGGAGCCACTCGGTCCTCATCGGTCCTTGACGAGCCCACGAGGAAGAAGAGACAATGGACCAATTGCCCTTTTCCAATTGGAAAAACAGGCCCCGTTAGAGTCTCACCTTTGAGCTTCAATAGATTCCCGACATTCCCATTTAATCAGGTTTATGTTTCTCTCATCCTTCGTACTCCAAAGAACACTTCGATCTGTTGTCAGCACTGTCAGTCGGCCCGGTGTCAGGTGTCACCCGTGCAGCTCACTCTCCCCCCTCCACAGCAAGTTTCCAGAAGAAACGTGGCTGGGAGAAGGCAGGGCTCATTCAGGCAATGCCGTTGTTCCTACTAAAGGCGAGAGAAAAAGTTTCGGGGACCTTCGCTTCCGAAACAACATTTTGAAGCATGTGCGAACAGTGACTATTGTCAGTGTAGATCTCACGTCTTGGTCCGACGATAACAAAATATCATTTGCAATGTGTTCTGCCGATTCTTTTGGTCCCGTTAGGTAATCTGCCTGAGGGAACGACTTAGGCCCTGAAGTCTGATGATCCGTTGAAACAGAAGTGATTTGTCCAGATCCACTACCGAACAATTCGGTAGGGCGCCGACAAAACTGTATTCTGGTTCCAATAAAACAGCGCAAGGTAATAATCTCGAAGGCTGGATGGTCAGGAAGACGGCTCGGCTCTTTTAGAGGGCTCTGACCTCTTTTCAATGCTTAACAGATCCCGTATTATAAGGCTGTCTATATCTATCTTTGCTGCAATACCACGGGGCTGGGTGGGTCAAACTATGGCATGCGGTCACTTATTCACTTTGTCTCTCCTTGGTGATCATCATTGCAAGATTGGCAGAAGTCCAGCGCATTCCAATTGGAATGCTGCTCCTGAAAAGGAGACTTATGACTGTCCCCTTTGAGCAACGCCCAAGAATCTCGGTACAGAGACAACCTTCTGGGTCCGTTTTCTTGAGAGATTTGGATGGAGAAACGAACTGTCCAGGGGAATTAAAACAACTAATCGTTTGCGACCAATCATATGTGTCTTTCCGGACTGCCAGATGCAGCCCCTGCCGTTGGGGAGGACCCCAGCCATGCCCGATTCAGTTTAGGCCAGCCACTCTCCCCTATTACACTCTTAAAGTTGCCCAAGGCTTTGCAGTAGAAAATTACCATGATAATTACGGAGGAGGGTCTGAGGTGCAGTCCACTACTTGTACCTGTTACTTGAAATCGCAAGTGGTGGGAGCAAGGGAGCAGGCCGAGAAGGCACTGAGTCGATTCTGCGCCACCAGTCGAATAAGTTGTCGCGGTCATTGACCGACCGCTCTAAGAAACACGTTGTATCTACTTCGTATTAACACTTGTACTTCGTACTCTGCGAAAGTAACGGATATGGTTTCAAGAAATATGGAATCAGCGCTGCATACGAAGTGGTACCAAGTACACTTCAATCTTGGCTTCTGCAGATGCTCGCACAGTATCTTTCCTGGCTCCAATGTCTTTCATTTCAGGGGAAGTTCTTGGTCCGAATACTGTGTACAAAATGGTTTCCCTCTTCCGCAGCTAGAGTTGCTGAGCTGTCAAGGTAGTCAAAGTATCTTGACACAGTGCAAAGTATCGAGAACGTGTCTGAGCTCTCCCCAGGTTAGGAGAAATAGGGACGAGCAGGAACGAACCACATCCATCGATCCTCCCCTCCCCTGGTCGCTCTCCAAATTAGGGGAAACAGCGAACAGCAACGGAAAAAAACCAATTTCAGTCGTCCATCACACCCAACCTTCTCATCTCTCGATCCTACCTCCTTCCTCGTGTCCAATCCCAAAAATCCCTTTCGCGTCATTCATTGACTTTTACATCTGTTTATCGTTCCCAACCTTCGGCCACAATCCTTTCGCCGTCTCGCCTCGTCGGCCAATTTCTTGTTCTGTCCCTTCTTCTTTCACTCTCTTCCTCACAGGTAGTAGCTTGCGACATTCCACGTAGGCAGGAACTAGTTATCGCTACAAACAGCTTTTTGGTATGTGCAGGTGCTCTCCACCATCGGCTTCCATCCCCTATTCTGCGATATCATCAGTTCTCCATCACGAAGGAGGCTATGGTTCTGTTCTAGAGCTTGTGTGGCCTCACCTCTACCCCTGAGCCATCACCCGATAGCCTCAAGTTGGAGGATACCTCAGTCTGGCGCTCTTTCCTGGGACAGCCGGTTTGGTTTTGCGAATCACTCTCGCCGCCCAGCCATCTTTATCCTGCCTTCTCTGTCTTGATTTCTCTCTTATCTGCTCTGCTCACTTTTAACCCAGAGCTGAGGAAGCCGGACCTGGCACATTCCATCTCCACCATGCTAATCTTCTCTTGACCAAGCAGATACCCTCCATTTTTCCACCTTCTAGAACCATTCTACCTCGAGGTAGACCTTCCACTTCTCGACACTTCATATAATCATCATGGGTAAGAACTGGACTTGGGGAATACAGTGGATGCTTTCCAATTGCACAATGCTTGGCCTGGTGGCACCTGCCCTGTTCTAAACGGATCGGGTCCCACGCGACACACGCTGCCTGAATCGCCCGACCATGATTTTGTTTTGTTTGCTGCTTCTCCTGCTTGCCGACGCGTTATCTTCTCTGAGAATTGTTGCGATTCATCTCTTTTGGTGTTTTGATACCCTTTGGCATCCGTCCAGCATCGACTATTGCAAAGCATCAATCCTCACCAAGCGCACAATTCCTCTAGAGGGCAGCATCCTTCGAGCCTATATCAGAAAGAGACTCAATTTTCGATTATCTGCGCAATGCCTGGCAATCTCATGGACCGGTTGAGTTTGCCTTCCAACACTGATCGGCACACCAACCGTTTACCGAGTCAAACACTCCCTCGGGCCTCTGCCAGATCATGGCTTCCGAATGCACATCGTTCGCTCAGTCGATCGCTTCGGCTTCGGCCTCGGTCCAAGGCAGAGAGCGAATCGACCCCTGTTCCGCCAACTAAGTCTCCTGAGCTCCTGCGCGAGCCTGATGAAAAGATAGAGCTACCCACGGATCATGTCGAAACTGCGTCCGGTGACTGGCTTCCTGAATACGCGGTTGAAGCCGCAGCGGTCGAAATCAGTCTCCCTAAAGACGAACATGATGAAACGCAGGGGAAGCAGCAACAACAAAGTGATCAACTAATAGAGTCTCTCGGTCCATCGAAAGCAGCAGCCGGGCCCTCGGTTGTGGAGAAGGAAGCTAGCCGCCAGCCAAGCATGCAACTTGTGACTCGCTCCTATTTTGAACTCGGATGCTAACTCTTGCTGTTCACAGACCCCAACGGTTCCCCAACCCCTGGTGCCGAGGCGCCACAAGCTGGCAAGCAGCCTGATGAAGTTTCCGTCGGAGAAGAACTGTCTTCTAACACTGCCCCGGCAGCCCCCCAAGCTGTCAATGATCCCAGGAATGTTGTCCGCAGGAAGTTGACCGGATACGTCGGTTTCGCCAATCTTCCCAACCAGTGGCACCGCAAGAGTGTCCGAAAGGGTTTCAACTTTAACGTTATGGTTGTTGGTAAGTTCACTGGGTGCCTTGATTGCTTGTCAAGTCTCCGCAGGCTTTTACTGGTTGAGAACCCTAGTTGTGGTCGTTGAATGTTCCCTAACAATTAGGTGGTAGGTGAATCCGGCCTCGGAAAGTCGACTCTTGTCAACACTCTCTTCAACACCTCGCTCTATCCTCCCAAGGAACGCAAGGGACCGAGCCACGATATCATTCCCAAGACCGTCACTATCCAGTCGATCAGCGCCGATATCGAGGAGGCCGGCGTTCGTCTTCGACTCACAGTTGTTGATACTCCCGGCTTCGGTGACTTCGTTAACAATGACGAATCGTGGCGACCCATTGTAGAGAACATCGAACAGCGATTCGATGCCTACCTCGATGCGGAGAATAAGGTCAACCGCATGAATATCGTTGACAATCGTATCCATGCTTGCGTCTTCTTCATCCAGCCCACTGGACACTCGCTGAAGCCCCTCGACATTGAGGTCATGCGCCGCCTTCATACCAAGGTCAACCTCATCCCCGTCATTGCCAAGGCCGATACCCTCACCGATGAGGAGATCAACAGCTTCAAGGCTAGGGTACGTTTCTATTCAATGCAGCTGAGAACACTAATTGCCGCATATGCTAATTACTTGTACTCGGCATAGATTTTGGCCGATATCAAGTACCACGGTATCCAGATCTTCGAGGGACCTCGATATGAGCTCGACGATGAGGAGACCATTGCCGAGAACAACGAGATCATGTCCAAGGTCCCATTCGCCGTCGTTGGTGCCACCAACGAGATTACCAGCCCCGATGGCCGCAAGGTCCGTGGCCGTCGATACCCTTGGGGTGTCATTGAGGTCGACAACGAGGAGCACTGTGACTTTGTCAAGCTGCGACAGATGTTGATCCGAACTCACATGGAGGAGCTCAAGGAGCACACCAACAACAACCTGTACGAGAACTACAGAACCGACAAGCTTCTTGCTATGGGTGTGTCTCAGGACCCAAGCGTCTTCAAGGAGGTCAACCCTGCCGTCAAGCAGGAGGAGGAGCGCGCTCTCCACGAGCAGAAGCTCGCCAAGATGGAGGCCGAAATGAAGATGGTCTTCCAACAAAAGGTCTCAGAGAAGGAGAGCAAACTCAAGCAGAGCGAAGAGGAGCTCTATGCCCGCCACCGCGAGATGAAAGAGCAGCTGGAGCGCCAGCGACACGAACTCGAAGAAAAGAAGGCACGTATCGAGAGCGGTCGCCCGCTGGAAGGCAAGAAGAAGGGATTCTCACTTCGTTAAGCCTCGTCATTACTCGCTTCTTTTGCGGTACCCTCCTTACCACTTTATTTCGTTTGATTTGTTTTTGTGTGTCTCGAGTACCTATGATGTCTCTTACAATACCACCCGCGCTGTGTTTTCTTTTGTTGCCTCTTCCACGGTTCTTCCTCAGACGCCCCTTTGTATTTTCTTTTTCTTTTCCTGTTTTTCTATCGTCTCCCACTTCTTTAATTACCGCAATTCCCCTTGCTTAATTTGACACCCGTCCACGATGGCGTTTTCTTATGACCCGCACAAAAGAACTCGTTTGTTTTTGACGGATGATGGGAATTCCTTCTTTTATTTTTTATTTTTTTGGCAATCGGATTTGCAGCAAAGGGGTCTAGGTGCAGGGAGAAGTGGTGGTATCGCGAACTCAGTCAGGGCAGCGAACAATTAGGGTTGTTATTGTTAGGCGGTCCATGGAGACCTGATGCCTCGTCTCTGCGACGATTACTCGCGAGCACATTGGCAGGAGGCGGCTCGACTTTTGCATGTATCAGCCCTGTACTATAACTACTTGTAGCTCCCTTAGAATGAGTGTCACGATGGAAGTCTTTCTCTTTTTATAACTGCGAGCCTTGGAGAGTCGAGATGTGATTCCTGAGCTCTTGGCCCCTCGTAGAATGTTGTGGCATGTTCTCTCCTACCATGGACTTTCATCTACGCCTCATTCGGCAAAATGCCGCTAAGGTGAAGAGAGGAAGTGTTAAATTCGCTTCTATCGATATCGACTTCCCACAGGGCTAATGATTGAATATGCCCGGACAGTCTCTCGAACGGTAGCGACCTTGTATGCTTCTAATATGCCGGATTACGACAAGCCAACGATAGGTGTAGGTATTTGGAAATAATATACATTGGGTACTTGTACAAGTACATAGATCCGACGCATCTAGATGCCGCCAGCCCATCAATCCTTCTCTACTCAACTATGATACATCATATAAAGTGTACATCAGACACATAAACAACCACACATTACTCTGCCCCTTGAAAGCCCAGAGGTGCAAGAGTTTACCTCCTCCTGAGGTACCACGTGTACGCGAGCTGATTAACATCGTAAGGGAAGGGCGTAGGGACCTCAGCAAGACCGCGGCGAGCAACGGGATGGCGGAGATAGACAGCGGCGCAGATATTCTGGTTGACCTCGAGATAGCGGGGAATGAAGGCGAAAGGCTCGAGGAACCTCCTGGGCTGCCAGGGAGTCGCGTAGGGCTTGGACGGGTCGACGGGGTTCTCGTCGTCTTCCTCGTTGGCGCGGAGGATCTTGAGGAGCTTGTTCTGCTCCGTCTTGGAGAGGATGGCGGGGGCGGTCTCGGCGTCGGCGTCGGCGTCGGCAGATTTCGCGGCGTCGGCGGATTCGTCGGGCTTGACCGCCGTGACGCCCGAGTCGTCGAGCTTGAAGCGGGAGAGGTGGGTGGAGAGCTGCTCCATGAGGTCGTCGCTGGTCAGGTCCTCTGTGCGGCCGAGGGCGGACTTGCTCGCCTTGACGAAGGCGCGGAGCTCTTGCTTGCGCTTGGCGTTGAGGTCGGTGTCCTCCTTGAGGATGGTCTTAGCCGAGTCAATGAGGGCCTTGACGCGGCGGCGCTGCTCCTTCTCTCGTTCCGCCTTGGGGATCTCGGCGAGGTCGGGCTCCACGGCGGCTTCCTCGGCAGCGGCAACCACCTCTTCGGCCTGGGCTTCGGCCTGTTCGGCAGCGGCACCCTCTGCGGCTTCAACGTCGGTGCCCTCTTCTAGCTCTACGACGGCTTCTTCTTCGGCAATGGTCTTGGCCTGCTCTTTCGCTTCTACCCTCTTGATGGCGGCCTCGAGAGACGCTTGGTTCTTGTCCTTGCCTGCTGCGTACATGACCTTGTCGGGGTCAACTTCGAACATGTCACCGGGGTTAAGTTGGTAGGAGCCGTATCGCATCTGTGTTGGCGAACAAAATCGTTAGCTGCATTCTAACGGGGTGATTTCCACAAGTGGTTCAAAAGATTACCTTCTTTCCGTTAACCTTCACGGCACCGTGGATACAGAACTGCCTAGCTTGCCGAGGACTACTCGCGAACATGGCCCTGAACATGGCAACCTCGAGTCTCCTCTCGAGCGGCGCAAAGGCCATTTGCATGTAGGGCGTCATATCCTGAGTCGGCCTCTTGAGAAGCGCCCTCATAGATCGGGGCCCAGGTCTAAGGAACTTCTGTTTCGCAGCATCCCTGGCGTCCTCGGCCGCGAGTTGTTGTTGCCTCCTCAGTTCGAGAACAGAGAAGGTGTCTGCCGTCACGGGGCGTGGCGCGTTCGAGTCGTTGGGATCGTACTGCTTGCCGGAACCACGGCCCTCGGCCTGCTCCGAACCGTCGTATGAGGCGAGGTATTCAGGGGGCATCTCGACGGCGGCGGTGAGACGGCGGTTAAAGAGACGGTTCCAGCGCTTCTCGCCGACGTGTTCGCCGTGGTAGGCACGTGTCATGGCTTTGGCGGCCCATTTTTGCTGGAAGAAGGTTTGCTGGTTTATGCGGACGGCAACTTCGTGTCTGTGGATGTTGTAGAGATTGTATTTGTTCCAGGATTGCCGTAGTTTCTGCAGGAAAGGGAGGAAGGGGTTAGCAAGGGCGATCGGCCTCGGGGGTCGGTCTCCTTATACATGAGGCCAAACTCAGAAAAGGTGGAATAGGGATGCGGCAGGCGAGGAGAGTGAGAGCTCAAGCTAGACAGGGAAGACTTACCGGCCGTCCTAGGACGTGGCGCTTCACAGCCTCTCTCATCTTGAAGAATTGACCAGTGGTGGATGAGAAGTGAGCTTTGGGGAAGCGGCGAGAAGAAAATGTATCGCCAGCATAAATGTCGTGACACCAATTCTTGAGAGCTGCAGACAGAACCAAAAAATTTGGCGTGGAGACGGTAAGTTCCGCGAAGATCTCTGATGGGAGATGGCAACTGTCAGACAACTGTCGGCCAACAGCTGACAAGGTATAGCAAATCAGGGCCCGTCTTTATCTTTTTTTGCGGGGACGGCTTTGGTCAAGGTGAGCAGGGGTGGTCCATGCTTCTCAATCCGCACCTGCTCACGTCTGCAGGGAAAAAGCGAGGGAAAAAGTCTGGCGAAAAATTGCACACTACGCGCAAACTGACTGCTTCGCTTCGAGGGATTGAAGAGTCAATCTCGACGGATGCCTGTTCCCAACTCGACATTTTTCTTTCTTCCTTTTTTTTTTCTATTCCACTCGTCTCACTCGAGTCATACAGGGCACTTTAATTCCTCGTCGACTAAAAGACTCAAAACTTCTCCTAGAGGCTCCTTTTTCGCGAAAGATTTTTTTCTTTCCCCTTTGGTTGCCAATCCAACCAACTTACACCTTCCTCAAAAAAAAGTACCCCACATTCCCGCCACTTGATTTTCCTCGCGACGAAAGCCTCGATTCTTCTGCCCCCCACCAACTCTTCCTTCGTCACCAATTTTATTTCTCTCTTCTCTCTAACTTTCAATTCCTCCTCCCGATCCGTCGCTGAGACTTTCTTCAATTGTTATACACCTATCACCAAACATTATGAGCGAGGAAGAGACCAAGCCGGTGCTCACTGAGGCCGCCGCCCCTGTAGCCGCCGCCGCGGATTCTGAGACCGTTGCGCAGCCGGAAGCCTCTCATGAGAATGCCCCTGCTGCTGCTGACGCGCAAAAGGACAGGGACGCGGCCGACGAAAATGCTCCCGCCAATGCCGAGAAGGAGGCTCCTTCCAAATCCGCCAACATCCTCAAGACCACCGCCCAGATCAATCGTGAGGACCATACCAAGAACGTCAAGTCCGATCCCAAGCTCCTCCCCGTCACCGATGACCCAGTAGCTATTCGCGGCCAGGTGAGTCACGTAAACTGGCAATAACGTTGTCATGCATACCTATCTCCCAGCGCCATTCCCGGCTAGATTGCTAACCATCGTGATCTTACTAGGTCGAGTACTACTTCGGCGACTCCAACCTGCCTCGTGATAAGTTTATGTGGGAATCCACTGGAGGAGAAGAGAACAAGCCAGTTTCTATCAAGACCCTCTGCTCCTTCCAGCGAATGCGCCGATTCCAGCCGTACAGCGCCGTCGTCGCTGCCCTCCGTGAAAGTTCTCGCCTCGTGGTCGAGGGCGAGGAGGGCGAGGAAACCATCAAGCGAAAGTACCCCTACAAGCCCAGCAGCGATCGAAAGAAGGCCGCTGAGGCCGCGAGTGTCTACGTTAAGGGATTCGGTGACGAGGTTGCTACCACTCAATTCGACATTGAGGCTTTCTTCGCCCAATATGGTCCTGTTAACTACATCAAGTTGAGGCGCACTCCCGAAAAGCTTTTCAAGGGCTCTGTTTTTGTCGAGTTCCAGGACGAAGAACTCGCGAAGAAGTTCATTGAGCTTAGCCCCAAGTGGAAGGATCATGACTTGAAGATCATGACTAAGAAGGCGTACTGCGACGAGAAGAACGAGTTGATCAGGGACGGCAAGATTCAGCCCAGCTCCTCCGGCAAGCCATTCTTCGAGGGACGTGAGGGTGCCACCCGAGGTCGTGGCCGTGGTCGTGGTGGGCGGGGCAATGGACGTGGTGGTCATGAGTCTACCGATCCTAACGACTGGAAGAAGCGCCGGGACGAGGATCGAAAGAACGGCTTCAATGATCGACGAGGTGGTCGTGGTCGTGGTCGAGGTCGTGGATTCCGTGGTCGGGGTCGAGGTGGCCGTGGTGGCCGTGACGGCCGTGACGGTCGCGACGGTCGTGATGATCGCCAGAACGGTGATGAGAGGAAGCCTGCCCAGGAGCGCAAAGAGCACGATGTTAATGGGTACGTTGCTATACATTCTCTCTCATCCGTTTCCTTTCCTATTCTCAAGCCTGGGTCGTTTCTAACTCTAGTGTTTCTATCAACAGTGTCAAGCCTCGAATCAATGCTAGCGAACCTCCCAATGGAAAGCGAGCCCGTGACGATGACGGAGCTGCGGGTGAGCGGCCTGCTAAGAAGGTGGACGTCAAGGCGGAGTCTGCGGCGTAACCTCGCCTCGACGATAGAAGCAAGGTTGGCCATGGATTGATTAAGTGCGAAAATAAGAGGTTCGATGGATTACAACTGGTTACGCACTGTTCTGCTGCGGGATACCCCGAGCAAAGCAGTCCACTTTGCCACATCTGTTATTATCATTTGGTACGGCGTTTCAGGGGGTTTCTGGAATCAACTCGTGTACTACAATTTAAAATACCACAATCTGTGCCGGGGCTCATCCCAAGTTCCGGTCTACAAAGGGTTTGTTGTTGTTTTGATACCATTTCGTGGTAGGGGCTGCCAGTTATCTTGATAAGGTCAAGCGTATTGATGGATTGGAAGGCGACAAATTGGTCCCTGTGGATAGGAGATATAGCTGGTCACGATGGGTGCCCACTGCTGCCCCTGGAGGATTACGTAGGGAATACCTTAAAGCTTCAATTCCAAGGAGTTCGGGTAGTATACCCAAGATATTCCGTCGTGTCTGCGTCGTTATGAGACGAGGAGTCTGCTGCTCGATGATTGTAGGCTAGCTGGGTCGAGGTTGTTATGGACTAGGCGTAAAACCTATTCCTGTTGCCCGATACCCACAGTCGGTGAATTGAAATATGCGTGGCACTTTTGCTAAAGATAGCGAGGGGCGGGATCGTCGGCGGTCCTTTCTCGGGCAGAGGAGTAGGGAGTTCTTCGTTAAGGCTTGCCGGCTGGGTCATGGTCACGATTCTGCTACGGGCTATCCCAGAGTAACTAAGAGATGCCAATCTCGGGGAGCCGATAATTCGAGAGATGGGAACAGGTTAACGCTTTAAAGGGGGTGTCGACTCGGGTTGCGCCGGGCGCTTGATGTCGTCGAGAGAGGACAAGAGGTGTATGGAGCCTAAATATGCATAGATTCAACGGCAGTATCTCCTCAACCCTTCTTTTGGCTTCTCTGGAGCTTGAAGATCCTTTCAATGTCGTATAGAAAAGAGAAAGGAGCAGGCCGGGTAGGGTACCCTACGTTTGCGGGATGGGATGATGAATCGACGAGGAGCAGAGTGGACACGGGAGGAGCTTCGAGGCATGGAACTGCGGTATTTCTAGCACTTGCTCGAGATACTACATTACCAAAACATCGAAGAATTATTGACTCTTTGATTTCGATGCAGGGAATGGACTTGCCATGGGGAATTCGTCTTGAAGTTACTGTAGTAGTAGATGTTGGCAACCGAAGATGCCACGGTGAGGGGTATTGACTGGGCTATCTTCGATTATAGCGAGGGCACCTGATGGCGTATGGCTCCTGGACGATGGAGATCTCTCTGAAAACTATCGAGGATCGTGACAGATTTCGTTCGAAGACGTTTCAGGGTGGCACGGCGTGAAGACGGGCGATGGTGGCCCATGAAGAAGAGGGTAAAGGGTCAAGGAAAGGGTGTTAGATGACAATAGAGGCCAATCAATTGACAAAGGCAAACAAAGAAAGTCGTCAGAGTGTAGGAACTTGTCATAGAATACTCTTGGATGCCTCTAGGAAAGTATGGATGCATTGGCTTATCGAGAATGATCGAGCAGAGAGGAGATATCAGGGATTCAGGGGGCAAACCGGCTCAAGCAATCATCAGCAACTCTCAACTACCTCCTTGTAACAATGCCTACAAATGACGGGGATAATTAAACAGAGTACTGGAGGGTGTCCTTCATCCAACCCCTTCAAATTAAGGGCCCAGCCACTCGGTGAGAGTGTGTCTCCGGACGAAGCGAGAAAACCGAGAGCGCCTCGCCACGAGGAACAACGCCGTCATCTAGTCTCTACGACTTCCTCCTCCAGAGAAGAGGAGATAGACAATCTTGTAATAATTAGTATTTCATCAATAATGCCTCTTCGGCCTTGATCGATTATTTTGGTCGTATAATGCCGCAAAACTCCTGGAGGGTTCTACTCGTGTTGGTTCGAAGGCCCAACAGAACGACAATAACCGCCGACGAGACGCTCAAAAGTCACTTTTGCCACACACAAATTCGATTTTAACGGTGCCATTATATTGATATCAAAATTAATCGAGAGTTATCAAAATACACAGGATCTATTGGAGCTAGAATTCGTCCTAGGCCGTGCCTTCAGGTCCTTGCCCGATGAGATCGATAAGACTGCTCTTGCCTCTTTCTATTTGTCCTGGCACCCAAACATCCCCGGGCCGTGGTTTCCTCCGCAATGTTTCGAGATCCGGTCGTGGTTTCCTGGTCCTCGGCCAAGAGCAAATTTTGCTTAGAATCCCTTCACTATTGGACGAAGATGCAGCGGTGCCGCTTCATCAAGGACCTTGATGGTCAACCCGGATGGCTCAGATCCCCCTTTCCCTCTCCTCTCTCTCCATGGCTCCTTCCCAGCGATGTTATCTCAGTGCCCATCATGTATCTTTCCCATAGTAGGATTCGTAGAGAAGACGTCTGGGGATCGAGTGATCTCCGCCGGGAGTCGTTCCCGTCCTTCGGGCAGGAACTGACATTGCGGTAATTGCCCGTCTCAAAGGCTTTTCTGGGCGAGTATAAGGGCCCCGAAGCCTCCATCCTGAGAGTCTTGTCGACTCTCACCTGTTTTCGCCCCCCAAAGCATCGCGAGCTCTGCCTCGCCAGCCCAACATGCCGATGCCAGCAGCCAACAGCCAGCAGCTGTGGTATTACGAGGTCGAGCTCTCCTCCCCACGAATGGGTTTTCCGTCCCAGCCAATTACTCGTCACACCGGTGACTAGGAGGATCAAGAATTCCGCCTTTAGCCAGTCGCTCTCGCTCTCGCTCTCCCCATGAGGGAACCCTGTCCTGTGCTCAGGATGCTGGACTCATTTCTCTTAGTTGGCTGAGGCATCGTGTTGCCCAGCTTCCAATATTCTCCCACGCTTTTCTTCTTCGACCCCGAATGAGCCGCTATGCCGAGCCTTCGTTGCCCACTGCCCGCTTCTCCCTGCCTATTCCCAGTCAAGCCTCCCACGCCAGCCTCTTCTCTTCTCCTCTTTTCTTCTTCCTCGTCCCCCTCCCTCCATCCCTCCCTCCCCACCACAGCTGGCTGCTGTGCCCTTCCAACTACGTCCCCCGACTTCTGGGCCCACGGTGGCTGCCACCACGGGTTTCCATGACAAAGTGCTTAGACGGATAGCCCAATATCCTTTCCAATCAGTGACTGGGTCTAGCTCACTCCCACCTCCCACCACCTGGATCCATGTCATCCCACCCATCCGGTTGTGCACCCCCACCCCATTTCGTCCAAGTATCGAGTCACCAACTCCAAGGCAGTCCGTCGTCCATGCCCTCATGCGCGTCGACGTGGACGTATAGGCATGTCATGCCGTTCGACCATGAGGGTGGTACGCCCCATTAGTCCCTCCACCTACACCTGTTAGCCTGCCGCACCCATGGTCATCCTTGGAAAGCCACGCCAATGCCGTCTGTCGATCCTATTCCAAGTACAGTTTCGAAGGGTGTTCCGATGACATGGTTTGATTGGATTAGAAAACCTACCTCCAACCCCACGACTGTGCCGAGGAGGGCAGCTCGCATACCAACTCCAAAAGCCGTCTCCGAGCGTGGGAAGCGGAACCAAGCCCTGGTCCTGGAGCCCACTTCAGTGCCCATTTTCCTAGTCATCTCCAGTGCTGACCGAGTTTTCCTTTGTCATTTGAATCCATTCTGCTGCCTGCAACCTAGGCGAGACGTTGGGGGTCGATCCTGTTCCCCCTTGCATCTTGTTTCCTTTGTGGGTCGACCTTTGCTGATTGCGTCCAAGTTACGTTTGCTAGGCAGACCTAACAGGGCGAGACTCTCGAAAAGGATGGCCTCTCACAAAAGAGCTAATGTAAGCTCGTCCGAGGTCGTCCTTTTTTCGGGACTCGCTGCACACTTCGCACTTGCATCAGGCATGTCTTCTAATCGCTGTGGAGCATGCTAGCCCGCAGTAGTGCTGGGTCTTCGGCAGTATCAATCTATCACGAGCCAATAACGGCTGGATGCACCCCATTTCTTGTCCTCCGCAGGCCCAGGTTTTAGGAGGGTGGGTGTCGCTTCCAAAAAGGCACATGGTTCCGTTGACCATCCGCGATGTCCCGGTCTATACCTTCGTACACGGTCAGCACCCCCATGAAGGGCCCTCGTCTCCACGGACTCCCACGCTAGGCCCTTCGAAAGCTGCGAGATCATTCGCTCTTTGCGCCTCTCGCCAATATGCACTCCCACTTTTCCATCCGCTTCGGCCGTTTCCTAGCGGGTATACTAATAGATATCCGACAATAGTCGCGTGAAGGGATGTAGAACTGATACGCAGGCTGCGTGGGGTTATCCGAGGATTTAGGTCGTAAGACTTTGAAGGTCGGGCAGAACTGGGCAGCAAGAAAATGTATAAAGGGAGCGGTTGTCTCTCCCTCGAGATGTTTCTTCTTCTCCTCTTTTTCTCTATAAGACAGTCTTGTCGCATTCAGATATTCACGCAATAAAAAGCATCACCAACCACTTTTTTCAAACTTTTCGGTTTTTAAACCTCCCAAACACAATCAACATGGACCCCTGGTATGTGCCCGCGTCATATCCATCGCCGGACTCTCTCTAGCACGATACTACTCTTGGCTGTGTGAGCGGAATCAATGCTAATCTGGACCGAATAGCGCTTGCTCCACCTGCGGATCTCACTCCGACTGCACCTCTTGCAGCTGCTGCTCTGTAAGTGACCCTCCCCCCTTGTCCCCTTTCACGAATCATGAGCATTAGAGCTCCCGGTCCCGGATCCGGGGTCCGGAATAGACGGCGTGCGACATATAACTAATCCATCCGGGTTGATAAAACAGCACTAAACCACCCACCATGTTTACTTCACCTTGAGCCGTCGCCTTTTTCGAATAAACGCCCCGCTATGAGTTCGATACCACTGTTGTTACAGTTTCAGTGAGGCGGGAGCGATCTCCTCCCCGGCGACCAAAATCTTTTTTTCCTCCTCCGATGGATCGGTGATACAACAAAGCCAAGACGAACCGAGTTCATTCCGGGCCGGCGGGGGATAACAGAGGGTAGATGGCCTTTTTGATTCTTTTGATTGGGGGGAGATGAACGTTTGTGTGCGCTTCACTGATGAGAAAATTGGGAGTTGGGATTTTTCGTTCTGTTGGACAATTACTTTTTTACTTTGTGTAGTTCCTTCGTCTGGGTTACTTGACGAGGCTCACTGGTAATGGACGATAATCTCTTCTCTCTGCCATCTTATTTGAGATCAACATTTGTGATGTGATGAATTGGTGAGTGCCTGTAGTTTCAAGGTTTCCCCTGTTTGAACTGTTTGATGGTGGTGGAGCCTTGTCGTTGGAGGTGAGTTCGAGGCGGAGAGGGGTGGTCCATTTACAAACTCGTCACTATCTTTAGAATGTTGATGGTGAAAGAAAATTGGCTTGATGCTGAAAAGCAGAATGGTATCTAGAACATAACAACACAAGATACATAGGAAATTATATGCCAAGTACACCAGAATCACAATCATGTCTTCTTCACCCCTGGCCTCCTTTCCCTCACATCCTCATCGAACCCTGCCTAGCAAGCTCTTGACTCTCCGCAACCCGAATAGCATGAAGCGCCCTCGCATTCTCCACCCTCTGAATCCCCATCTTCTCCTCCCAATCAAACACAGCAGCCGCCTTCCTCCCCTCCGCCTCCAACTCCATCTCCGAAACAGCCCTGCACCTCCCCAGCTTCTCTTCGGTAACGGCCTTCTCATGCGCCACATCCACCTTCTGCTCCTCCCTCTTCCGCCGCATACTTTCCTCGAGATGCTCCTCCTCCAACTTCGCCCGCTCCTCTAGCGCCTGTAGCTCCTCACGATGTTTACCTTTCCGCGTAAGGGCCTCGTAATCCGCCTGCGCGCGGTGGATCTGCGCCTGGATGTCCGCGAGGGCACGCATCCGGCTGATGGCGATGGCGTGGTCTTCTTGCTCCATGGCTAAGCGTGCGAGGCGCGCCTTGCGGGCTCGTTCCTGCGCGAGTATGTCCGGGGGTAGACCGATGGCGCCTTCGGGCTGGGGCCCTTCATGCGCGTAGAAGATGTCTTCGCAGCGATTGGCGCGGAGGAGCCAGTACAGCTGTTCGGAGTGGTGCGTGCGGAGGATGCGTCGGACGTACAAGGTGGGGGAGTACGTATGCGTGCCGTCGGTGTACAGGTTGAAGGGCTTGTTGACGTGTTTCCACATGCCGGATTTGAGCAGCGTGCGTGTTGTTGTGACAGGATCGGAGGATTCGAAGGAGAGGTGGAGGGCGGATTTATTGTCGGATTTGATGGTGATGTCGCTTCCGTTTTCAATGAGGTACGTCATTACTTTTTCGAGGATGCGGTCCTGCGCGGCGTTAAGAGGTAAGGAGGAATTGTCACCGGCGGCGTGGCGGCAGACTTCGGCGAGGGCCGTACGGCCGCCGTGGAGAGGACTCGGGAAGTCGGGATCGTGGCCGTACTTCATCAGGACCTGGAGAGCCGGGAGATTCAATTCCCTCGCTGCATTGTGGAGCGAGCCGTCGTTCCTTGACGCCCCCGCCGCGAGGATGTTAGCCATGATCTGGATCGACACGTCACCGCCTAGCGCCACGGCCATGGCTAAAGGCGAGGCACCCGTCGCGTCGGTGATGCCCTCGACCTCCGCGCCGTGGTCGAGGAGGGATTTGACGACGTCCTGACGGCGGGAGCGGATGGCCAGCATGATGGGGGAGATGCGGGTGACTTTTGTCTCGAAGTTAACTTTGGCGCCGCGCGAGAGGAGGAGGTCGAGGACGGCTGTGCTGATGCGCTTTTGCGGCTGGAGGAGGGCCCAGGTGAGGAGGGTGACGGGTTCTTCTTCGACGTCGGGGAGGACGCGACATAGGACTATTTGATCGTGGTAGTAGCCTGCGTCGAGGAGGAGTTGGAGGATGTTCACTGAGCGGGGGTATCGCTCGAGGGCGAGGACGAGGATGGGAGTTCGGATGGGGTGAGGATACATGGCGTCGATCCTTTTCCCGTCCTTGTCGTAGTCGACTAGGGCGCTGATTAAGGCGATGGCATCGTCTTCGTCTAATTCATCATTGTCGAAGACTTGGGAAAGAGCTATGGAGAGGGTTTCGGGCATTGGATCGGAGGACGGTTCCCCGCTGAGAAGGGCCTCGACCCAGGAGAGTTGGGCGGCTGATGCTGCGAGACGCAGAGGCTTGCCCTGGTCGTAGTTTACGTCGACCCCGTGACCGACAAGTGTCATGACGAAGGAGTCTACGAGCTCGTGCGGCTTGGTCGGTGCTAGCTCCAGGATAGTCGTGAGGGTGGCACCGCTTGTTCGTTCTCTGGGGGAATTGTCGAGAAGGATTTGGAGGACGGTGACCCCGTCGCTGGTGAACCAGATGTCTGCGTCCTCCTTCTTGAAAGCTAGGCTCAGGATGTGGTCTAGTTCGTCGCTAGGGTCGACGCCCTTGAGAAGGCGGCCGAGAATATGGACTGAGGTTTTCGCTGCAGTGTCAATGATGGCTTTGGCCCTATTGTGGAGTGGGGATGCGCCGCGATCGAGGAGGAAGTCAACAAGGTCGGCGTCAACATCCTCTTCATTGACGACCTCCACCAGGGTCAAATGCAACTCGGGCGTCACTTCAAGACCAGCCTCAAAGAGCCATTCAATGGCTGTGCGTCGTGTCTCTCGACTCAACTTCCAGCTAGCCTTTAATGCCTGTGAAAGTGTACCAGCACTTGGTTTCGCCTTTGTTAGGCTGATGTTAACATTTGATCATGTAAATTCTTTTTCGGGGTAGAGGAAAGAAAGGTCTTACCTGGTTGAGATCTACAAGCTCACGGCCTAGGAGCAGCTCCAAGTTGGGTAAAATTGCGCTTCTCACAGCAGCGCAAACAGCCTCACCACCGTTGTAATTCAAGTTCGCGCCCGCCGCCAAGAGCACTCGCAGCATCTCATGGCCCGCCTCTCCGTATCTCGCCGCTGAAACAAGCTGCTCATTGACGACATCCCCGGTGACGCCCTTACGCAGGAGAATTTCGAGAATTTCCGTCCGAACCTTCAAGTCCCCCACTTCCGTAGCTGCCTGGAATGCCTCTTCTAGTATCTCTTTCTTCGGGTCGGGCATACCCGCTAAGAGTAGCGAGAGCATCTCGGGAGATCCTGAGCGACTGGCCTTGGCGATGCCTCGGCTGTCGCAGTCTGCGAGGCTTGCGCCGGCCGAAGTCAGGAGCTTTCCTAGGGCGTAATCAACGTCGTTTACGGCGGTCAGGAGGCCGGAGGAGATGGATTGCTTTTCGGTGATGTTGCTCTTTAGGAGGAGCTCGGCGATCTCCAATCTTAACGGTCTGTCACTAATCTTCATGGCTTGCAGGAACGACTTGTCGGTAGCTCGGATAGGCGACTTGGCCTTGTCTAGGAGGAGGCCAACGATGGCGGGGCTCTCTTTTCGGATGGCCCTCATGAGGGCAATCCCGTCCGAGGTATCGGCGTGTTCTGCGAGGAGAGTGAGAAGTGGCATATCACTGGTATGCGCATCAATGCAGTACGCCAGAGCTCGGGTGGCCGCTAGCTTCGGCGCTCCGGCATCAATGAGGCGCTTGACAAAGGTGAGCCGGTTTGCAGGATCCTTGTTATGGATTGCATGAGGGAAGGCGAACTGCAAGGACTGCTTGGTAGGTTTCACTTGGAGAAGGGCGTCGACGATGCGGCGGTCTGCCGAAGCGATGGCCTGACAGAGTGCTCGTGCTTCGAGGGCGTTGACGTCGGCCTTTGCGGAGAGGAGGGTGTTGAAAGTCGAGAGAGATAGATCATCAGTTGTTGTTTGCGACGCCGAAGTCACTTCGAGGACTAGGGCCTCGTTGAGGTCGTCCTGCGTGAGGATTGGCAGGAAAGCCTGGAGTTTAGTGGTCTTGGATTGGGTGGAAGGAAGCTTCATTAATTCAGAGAGGTGTTCCCTCATGAGCTCGGGTGAAGGCTTCGAAAGCTTCAACAGGAGCTTGACAATTGTCGGATCCGAGTCGTTAATGGCTAGTAGAAAACCCGTTAATAGAAGCATTCTGAGGAGGATATTGGAATTCAAAAGCTCAAGCTTACCTAGATTAATAGCCGCGCCATTCTCAAACTGGACATCGGCTTTGGCTTGTTCTAAGAGCAAGCGAAGCATCCTAACATCAACAGGCTTAGACGACAGCGTCACTAGAACCGCCGAGGAGATGTTTTCCTGTCCAGTCTTTGCAGCGCCAGCATCCAAAAGCAAGCCCATTGCTTCCCTTCTAGCATCGACATCTTCGATCTTCATCGCGCTCGTGACAGCATTCGCAGCCGTGGCCGGCGACGCAGCGCCGACGAGTGTTCGGATAAGACCCATGTCACCCTGCTGTATCGCAACAGATAACCCGGCGCCATCGCCAAAGTTGACGCTTGCGTTATGGGAAAGCAGGATGGAGATTAATCTCTCGTCGCGCTCCGCCGGCTTCTTCGAGATGGCCTCTTGGAGCGCTATGTCGAGCGGCTTGCCTGAGAGACCAACGAGAAGGAACGACTCGACAATGGTGTATCGAGCATCGCCCGCGGACAAGACACATGCAGCGGGGAATATTTGACCTAGCGTCTCGAGAGTTGGTTTCGCTGAGAGGAGCAGCTTCGTCATGGGAACGTCACCGCGAGTCACGGCGATGCTGAAAGCGAGGCCTCCTTTGTGGTTCACTGAAGCGACATCATGACGATCGTATATCTCAGCCGAAGCAGCAGCGGGAGAGCCATTGGGTTCGGCACCTTTCCCCTTTGGAAAGCGCGGAGTGAGCAGTAATCGCGCGGATTCGATATCCCCAGCTTCGACAGCATCGATAAGAGCATTGTACAGGGGCGTTCCGTTGGCACCGCGACGGAGCAGTTGAGTGAGGATCAAATGACGACACTCGTACGAAACTTGGGCTGGAAGCAATTCGACGCACTCAGAAGCGTAGAGGGACGAGAAGCTAGAGGATCCGGAAAGTAGGGCCTCGACGAGGCTGTACTGGCCTTTGGACACAGCGTTCCGCACAACAAGGCCGTTCTGGAACGTTGGAGATGCGCCGTATTTGATTAGCAGGCTGACGAGTTCAAGGAACTCGGAGTTGACGGCATGGATGAGGCCAATGTCAATAGCTTCGCCCGCGGCGCCCGCACATAGGAGGAGTTCGGCGATTGCGAGCTTCTCATTAGGACTCATGTTCAACTGAGTAAATAGAAGCGTGACGGCCTCGTCTAAACCTGGTCGCTGGGGCGGTTGGTTGCCCATGACCATGGCAAGGGCAACGTCGCGCCTATTCTGGCCGATGGCGATTCTCAAGGCCTCAGCGTTGTTGAAATTGCCGTCGGCGGAGGACCGACTAAGAAGTAAAACGGTTCTGAGGCACCCCGCCCTCGACGCATCGACCATAGCTTGAGACAGACAAATGGGAGGGGGTTTTCCATCAGAGCGCAGGACGAGACTCACAATCTCGTGGTTACCTCCCTCGACACAGAGTTTGCGAAACTCATCTTGCGCGACCGTCGAGTCGCACACCCTGGCCCCATAGCGCAAAAGAATCTCGGTCACCTCGATATTGCGCAGCTGGATTGCCAACGCCACCGACGCATCCAACGATGCCGGGTCGGCAAACGGGACAAGAACGCTGACAACGTCAGTAGGACCACGCTGCACGGCCTCCTTGAGGACTTGGCCTCGTTCCTCGAAGCCATTCTCGTAGCTCTTCCTCCTGGAGTGCAAGAGATTTTTACTCTTTTGTCGGGGCGGAACGTCGAGTCCACCACCAGCTCCTCCGAGCTGGGCGACGAGGGCCTCGACAGCGCCGGGAGAAGCGGATCCACTCCGGATGTAGTCCAGGAGGGTCTCAAACACGAGACGGGCAGACTTGGCGGACTGGGCTTTCTTGGAGGTAAAGGAGCGTTTAAGTAGAGGGTTTGAGAAGGATGATGAAAGGGAAGGCTGTCCTGGCGGAGTGGATGCGGTTTGCTGGCGGTACCGAAGCAGAAGCTGGTCAGCCACACCGTCGTCGGCGGGGGTCCGGAACGACGGGGCTTGCGCGGGCCGTGTGAGTGGCGGTGGTGCGGAAGAGGGTTGAAGGTCTAATAGGGCCCAGTCGTTGGCGAGCTGGATTATGCGCCGTTGACGGTCGGAGGGGGAGGGGATTGCGGAGGAGGAGACCATCGAGTGAGGTGGTGATGATTGAGGTGGTGATAGTGATGTTGGGGGTGCTGGGGGAGCACGTAACGGTGGCTGGGGGAGCGGTGCCATCTTGTTAAGGACCAGCATCGCGAATCTTGGAAGCCACAGACACCAAAGGAAATATTAAGGTTTGGGATGGCAGAAGTGACGGTTTATCAGGAACCAGAACCAGAACGTGGGGAAA
>PGIR01000267.1:0-40965 GCA_002812735.1 Scedosporium dehoogii
AAAAAAAAAAAAAAAAAAAGAAAGAGAGAGAAAAAAGAGAAAAAAAAAAGAGAAAAAAGAGAAGGAAAAAAAATGAAAAGGCTAAAAAGAGAAAATAAAATGTAAATTTTTTATTTTTTTTTTACTCCCCTAAGAGAGGAGGAAAAGAACTAAAACTGACAAAAGAATGTTTTCTAAACTCTCCCTCGGGGAATCGAACCCCGGCCACCTGCGAGCTTCTCATTGACAAGCAGGTATCCTGACCACTAGACCAAGGAAGATCTATTTTTTCGAACCTGAGAACCGCCCAAACAAGGTTCATGCCGCCCCTCTTCAACGACGCGTCGCCACTGTCACAAGGGTACGCGTTCTCTCCCCTTTCCTATGTAAGTTAAGTCTACTTCGTACTGATCGCTGATCGAGACGTTACGAAGTAAGTATGCGGTTTAAAGATAACCTTTTCTTTATCAACGACGGTGGGGTCTCTATTTTGCCTTCCCACGATTCCGTAGAACTTCAGGGGGTTCTTTAACTTCTCTGTTGGTGATGTAACTTACGCTATAAATCAAATCCTTACTTCTTTTCCCACAAGAATAACCCCTGTCATCTTTAATCGCCCGAAGTACCTAGCGACGGGTACTGACTACGTCCCTCTTGCTTCTTCTTCCTCCCCCTCTTCCTGCTGATAATGATGAGCGCTGTCATGCCTAGGGCCGATAATCCAGCTACCAGCACAGGTCAACAACAAGCCTTTCCCCAGCAGGACTGTTCTCAGAGAAGAGGGAAGACAAACCTGCTAGCCCCACACTGCCAACGAAAGTAGCGCCCGGTCCCGAGATTACTGCATTGTTCGTCTGGCCAGAGTTTGTGGTTATCGCAGCGGGTGCTGCGCTTGCCTCAGTGGTGGCGAACCGAATCGTTGTGGTCGCAAGAAGATCATCCATTTGAGCTGTACTTATCTGAGCCGCCGTTTTCGTCGTCGGAGGTAGAGCACCTATCTTCGATGAACTTATCCGAGTCGTCGCCGTGGTCGGTAGTAAAGCCGTACGTGTCTGCCCAGTACTGGACTGAGCCGCCTTCGTCGGTGATTTTAGGACTCTTCGGGTGGGCGATGGCTGTCGCCCCTTGTCATCATCGTCGTTGATGGCGGCTTCATTCTTTTCGTCGCGGACATGGATCGGGGGCGGAGGTTCTCTCCGCCGAAGCCTTGAAAGTCCGGCCATTGTGTGCTGCGACAAAAATATCTTGGTAAGGGACGTATCTTGCGCTCACGAATTTCAAGGACTATTTGGCGCAAGAAAACCTTAAGTGGCACTACTGCGTAGTCTGGCAGAAAAGTGGATTTGACCAGAGGCCAGAAAAGAGAGTGATTCAGGAGCGGTCAGTACCAGAGGGAGTGGGAGCATGATAATATCCATGAGCGTTGCGTCGCTCTGTTCATCTCTCGCAGCCGCTCTCCTAATCGGCGACCATCAGCCGCGTCAACCGGTAGCGTGTAAAGTGGCTAGTCGAAAAATATGGAGTGGGTCATAAACTTTTTGCCATTCAAATGTTGAGTTGGACGCCACGGGTTTCGAGTTTTGGTGCCCTGACCGGCCAAAAGTTCGGGCGGATCTATTTTTACATCCGACGCTCCACTGCCCTGAGTTTTGGATCGTGTTTCGCGCCATAATAAATATAGCATATCGGACGGTATTGCATTTGCATTGCCCGAGTGACAAAAAAAGAAACGGGGTATTGTAAGTGGATTGCTTTGGTCGGTGCTAGAGACGATGCCAGGCGAGCTTAAGCTTGCCGAGGCAGCAATTTTTGCTTTTAGATGCCATATGGTCTCTCATCATGGCACTTTCGAGTCCGCTCCGGACAGGCTCCTCATATCAGGCAGACTCTAGTAGTCAACATGGAACATTACAGCCGCCGGAGGTCTCTTGAGGCCGCTACTTCGCGTGCAAGTGGCCTTAGAACTATTAGCCTGATGGGCATCGCAAACAGCTCGCATTCGAAAACTGCTCCCCGTCTGTCGGTCGATCTTCAACACGGTCCGGAGCTGTATCGTGGTGGCGCCCCCGTCCCGGCTCTCGAGTCTAAGGGAAATTCCTTCCCGCACGCTGAGCTCTTTCGACCAAGTGCGCAAAATCAGAATCTGCCGCTACAAACCATACCGCAGGGCGATAACTTGAAGGGAAATCAGTTGAAAATGCCCGAAAATCCATTCGACGATGGCTATTCGGTTGAGGCACTAGCGAATCAAAACCCTTTTGACGATTCCAACGCGACATCTCTGGGGAGGGTTGAGGAAAAGTCGAAGCTCTCTGCCTCCGAGACGGACCAGCCGTATCATGTCTTCTCCAAGGGCCGTAAAAGGCTGCTCGTCGGCATTATTGGCGTGGCCGGTCTCTTCTCCGGCCTCTCGTCGAACATCTACTTCCCGTCGCTAGATGCAATTTCCAGGGCAAGTCAAGAACAAACATTTCTCGTGTGAGACCAATGTAATAGCTAACGACAGGACAGGATCTCAATGTCAGCCTCGACGCCGTTTCATTAACTATCACGTCTTACCTGATCGTTCAGGGCATATCACCATTGTTTTGGGGCTCGTTGTCGGACACGGTGGGGCGACGTCCGATATACATCGCTTCCTTCACGGTCTATATTATTTCAAATATTGCCCTTAGCTTTTCACCAAACTTCGCTATCCTGCTCATCTTCAGAGGCCTGCAAGCGGCCGGCAGTGCTTCTACTGTCAGTATAGGTAACTACTCCATCACTTCTACCGGTTAGCTTGGAGGGCTACTGTATCTGACAGATGGAAAAGGCAATGGGGTTATTCAGGATATTTCTCCTCCAGCTGAAAGAGGTGCTTACATCGGCTTCTACCAAGCTAGTGAGTATAAGAACGTCATGAACTTGAAGTGTTTGTTTCTAACTGGTCGATTGTCACCTACAGTTCGCAATTTCAGTATCGCCGTCGGTCCCGTCCTCGGTGGTCTGATAGCCAACTTCTTCGGCTTCAGATCTATCTTCATTTTCCTCGTCATTCTTTCATCCGTTGTAACTATCATCATTGTTGTTTTCCTACCCGAGACACTACGTAGTATTGCGGGCAACGGCTCTGTTAGGTTGACTGGTATCTACCAACCGCTCGTCGCCCGAATCACCAAGGAGACTGATTCCATGCAGGAGCCGGATGGTACAGTCCAGAGGAAAAAGGTCACGCTCATGACCTTTATCGAGCCGCTGAAACTATTGAGCGAGAAGGACATCCTCTCAAATCTACTGTTCGGTGGCGTGGTGTACGCCATTTGGAGTATGGTCACCGCCAGTACCACCGGACTCTTCAAGTCGCGGTTTGGCCTGAATGAGCTTCTCCTTGGCCTAGCGTTCCTGCCAAATGGTACGTAGGCTTCCCATACCCAAGGGCTCCGGCCTAACAGAAGCTAATACTGACCTTGATGAACTAGGTTTCGGCACTATTGTCGGCTCTATCATCGTTGGCAAACTCATGACGGGTGACTATAAAGCTGCCGAGGTGGCGTATAAGATCGCCCACAACTTGCCACCGACTCACAAACTTCCAGCCAAGAACGTCCCGGCCGACTTCCCGCTCGAACATGTTCGTCTACGCAATCTAGGGTGGATCACAGCTCTTTTCACAGCCTCAACAGCCTTGTATGGGTTCTCGCTCGCTGATCCCACCCTGACATCCAAGCCGGGCTGGATCGTGGTGCCGTTAGCTTTGCAATTCCTGATCGCTGCGACTAGCAATGCTGTCTTCGCGGTCAACCAGACCCTCGTGTCCGACCTATGTCCAGGTAAGGGTGCGAGTGGCACGGCTCTCAATAACCTTGTGCGCTGTGGATTGGGCGCAGTCGGCGTTGCTTTCGTCGAGACCATGATACATGATTTTAACCCGCCGGCGGCGTTCTTGGGTCTAGCGTTTATTACAGTAGCTGTGGCGCCACTTGCCCTGGCGAGTTGGTTCTTAGGACAGGGATGGAGAGCTGCCAGATTGGAGAAGCAGGCAAGGATGGAGGAGGAAAAGAAAAGCGCGCAGAACGCTTGATGTTCACATGACGTCTGAGATTATGAAATAGACTGATAGATTGTACATTAGACTGAGGAATGATGAGCTGGCCTCTCATTGCCTAATCTAGGGTTTCTTAGATTCGGGTAGACAGATTGATAGATAGACTGATGGATAGATAGGTATACAGCTAGATGGATAGAAAGATACATGGGGCAGGTAATACCCGGAGACTAGCTGTCTAGAATAGCAGTCATGATGATGGTGACAGCACCTAATAGTCTGCCTATCGGCGTGATGTCAAATACGAATTAGATTTATGGACATATTTGTGTTCCCCAGGGAGAAAGCTATGGCGAGTGTAAAGTGCATTATGCGTCAAGCACGTCCGCTGGGCGGCTCAACAGAATTAATCCTCAACTGAGGTCCACTACACTACAAAGAAAAAGAGTATCGTAATTTGCAGAGCCGTAGATTCGGTATGTGAACGAAGTGGCGTCGAGGAAGTCGACTCACACAGTTACCGGCCAAGCCATTCTCGTTCCGGCAGAAGCTAGACGGTTGTTGATCAAATTGGCCCTGGGACCCAGATCCATATTATTCCCATCAATTTGATTGCGGGGACCAGATCCTAGGGCTGCAGACCGCCCAGCAGGGGCAGACACTACTTCTGGCTGATTTCGTCGACATACATGGCCAGGGAAAGGGAGGCCATCTTAAAACTTTCTTCTGATTCGGGAAATTTCATTCACTCCTATCAGCGGAGTGTGTTCCTTGGGTGCTATGGTAGCTGAGGGTGGTCAGTGGCCGTCTGTATGAATTGGTCCTCTATCCTAGGCTATCCGTAGGAGATAGCACTCCTGTAGGAGCTTCATCATATTCCGAGACGATGATACTGACGCCAACGGTCTATGATTGAAGCAGATGGCGTTGCATCGAAAAGCGCTATATAACCCTTCTCTAACATATACTAGAGCGGAATCACGTTTCCAAACAACTCCAGTGCAAACTGTCTATTTTTGCCCTGCTCTCTACCTGTTATCATGTTTCTGGTATTTGGGGGGGTCTTGGTCCGTCATGAACCTTCTCGCCTGTGCCTGAGGCCGTTGGACCTCGTGACGATGAAGAAGGCTGAACACGGGTAACAGATGATCCCATAGTTCCCAATGTGCCCGACGTAGGGTTCTCATTTCGATTGTTTTGACTTCCAGAATTGTTCCCATCTGGTGTGATCCGTCTCAGTCGCAAGCTGTCCCCCAGGATGCTGTCACCAAATACTTTCCTGACGCAAGGGTAGAGGGTCGGAATGCAAGCCCCAATCACTACGCAGTTGGCCTCGATGCTAGAAGGATAGTAAGTTAGGAGAGCTGTCCTATTCTAGATCAACGGTTGGTCTTGCCGGTGACCTAACTCATGGGGTACCTACTTTGTCCATGTTACGATTTCGTCAACGGAATCTAGCTCAAAAGGAAAAGAAAATCAGCCTTCTAGTCTTTATTTCGGAGGCTTCAGCTGTGACGTACAGGGGAAGTCGTCTAGGTTTATAAGATCAGGCAACAGAGTGCATTTGTAAATCGTGACTGCTGCACCACTATGATCAGACCAGTTAGTTCTTATTGTTCAGGCTTTATCCCGCTGCGATACTTGCCAATATCCGAAACCAAGGGACGACGACAACGCCAATTTCTTCCTCCAATTCATTTGCAAGAGTGAGAGCACCAACGTAGGGTACGAAGCGAGGTAAATGTCGAAGACGGCGGAGGTGACTTTCTAAGATTAATACTCGCGCGGAAAAGACGCCAGGTGCAGGAGGGCTAAAATGATATAGAAGGGGAATAGAGAGAGAGAGGGAGAAAGGGGGGCTTACTTCCTACAGCCAGCATACAATCCACAATAATCCTGCGATTCCAGCATGTTCCCTGCGCTTTTCCCCATTGCGTCGCTGCAGGAGAGCACTGAGCGAAGTTTATGATCAGCGTCACAACGACGAGGAGCCCGTAAGCGATGGATACAATCCACATGACGGTTCGATGCATCGGACCCGGGTTCAAAATCTTCGAAAGAAGTATGACTACTGCGAATTTTGGTATTGTAAAGGACAGCAAACCCGGGATAAAGGCAATGAGGACGAATAGAATGGCCTGGCTGATCTCATAAGGCTCAAGCGAAATGGAATGTTTCCCGCCGCCGTAGCTGATAGCAACTGCTGTCAGAGCAATGTAGGCAACGCTGAACATCTTTTCACATGGCATACATAGGCCACGTTAGTCAAGTCTTTAATAGGCCTTAATGAGATGAATAGTGATTGACTCACCCCTGAAATGATAACGAGGTAGTCATCGATAAGTAGTCTTCTCAAAGACAAGCTCCTGCTGTACATCCGGGCCACGATGAAGAGAATGGCAACCGCGGTCATAGGTACGGTAACATAAATGATAAGAGGTCCCTTGTCTTCGTTGTAGTAGTCTGGTGAATACACATCCACTCGTGCCTCTACCGGCATCTTGGAATCAAGGCCACAAGGAGATTCGCTTCGGCGGCCACATGGTTGACTGTTTTACCATATCTTTCCCATGAGGCTAAACGGATAGGGGAAGATTGGGTGCATGGAAGAAAAACTTCAGTTAAGATCTCTTTTTTCCGCGAATCCAGGGCACACCCCCTTCTTGGCAGACGTGACGATGACCAGACGACGTATCTCAGCTCAGGGGCCCGTCATAATATATAACCACCTACGTAATTTTAGTATACACGCGTCATACCGGGTCGAGTTCTTCATGGTACGGGCTACGCTAGCTCTAAGTTTAATTTTCCGAGCTTGCCACGATAACAGCATGCGCTCTTCTGGGGGTCCGGCGTTAAGTATGCCGAAGACAAGCTATTACATCTTCTTTGGTGTTGGTGTTTCCAGGAAAGTTGGAGTTAAAACGCCAGCTAGATCGACCCTAGTGCCATGTTTCCGAGAAAACCTATCGCCAGGAAATCGGGAGGGCGACTGGGGTGGCTGTCACAATAAACTTTCGGCTATCGTGCTCGTGTCATGACCGGAAAGTCGGCGACGAGCTTGCCACGCAGCGAATCCTAGTCGCCATAACATTCGGCCCCGAAACCTACCCTTCTTTTTAGGCCCCCAGGCCATGAGAGCCCTATTGAGCAGCAAATTTCGGTTCTCATGACCAGAAAAACTACTCCACGAGCAGTCTACAAGCCTCGCTAAGGCGGCAGACATGAGACTCGCCCGGAATCGTTTCTCTCTGCTATCAGCGAAGAATGATTGGGCTATGGGAATGGATGGGAACTTGAAAACGTGGAAATCATGAACGCCATGGATGGCGCGGATGGTTCGGATGGCGCGGAAAACGCTAGAAGGGAGATGGTCATAGCGAATTAGCGATATCCTTCTCGTCATGTGTCAACGACAACCAAATCACGGGCCATGTCAAGGATAATACCATTGCTCGCAGTAGATGGGAGCTGGGTGAATCAGATCTCACGATATCTAAACACTTCCATGTTACTATTATTCCTTGCTACCCAACTAGACATGGCGGCGAGATCTCACGTCTCATTCGGACACTACTCACTCTCGCCGTTGGGGTCTGTCACCCTGGCGCCGATGACCACGGCATCGGGGGGGCCGTACAGGCCACAGTTATGTCGGCGTCGTCGGTGATCTTAGTTTGAAGTAGGCTCTTCAATCGTGGCTGACAGATAGAAGTGTGTAAGAAACCGTTTCGAGCGCTGCGGAGTTGGTATCGTTCCTCCCACTACGTTCTTTCTCGCGCTGCGAGAGTTATTTTGCAAGGGCCATTTTGCTAACTTGTCTTGTAGATATTGTAGTAGCCGGATCATTGAAGGCTGTTGCGTTTGTTTCGAAGATGTAGGGCTAGCCCAAGATTCCGCGTTCTGGAAGATTTGGGTTCCACTCTGCCACTACCTGAGCATCATCGAACGCGAGCGCCATTCCCGCGGCAGAGCCGGGGAAATTTCCAGAAATCAATCAAATAGAGTTCCTTCCTTGCACAAGCGGCGCAATTTTGCATGGATTATGGTGGTAATGGGCGAGCCGGAATTAAGAGCCGAAGAGAGAAAGCTTATTAATTCGACGGTGTGTCGCTCCCTCCGCCTCTGTGCGTGATAACACCTTGACGCCACCAAGGGGCACTCGTAGTCGGCATGGTATCTTACATACCCGGTCCAAAGCGTGTCAGGAAAGGGGAGTCAGTTCGGGAATTCATTACAACTATTGAATAGTCTGTTGATTACTCGAAGCGTTGCAGGCGATCCAACGTATTTCTTCACCTCTAAGCCTCGGCGTGGTTTTTGGAGGAACAAGACTCCTACTTTACTAGAACTACCGAGGGGAAGAGCAAGATAGAAATTGAAATCTCCAGCCTAGATCTTAGGCCACATTAGATACAGCAAATCTAATGATGACCCTTGGGATGTCATCAATTTTCAAATCGAACAGCTCGCCGGAAACAGTCCATTTGGTTCCTGTCCGAACCCCAATCGTATCCCATAGACTTTGTAGAGTCTCAAGATTGTGGTGATACGGTTTCCCTCCTTGCTCAAGACGATGTGCCTCAAGAGTTAGGGGATTCAGGGATCCTACTTGTCGTCCCAACACCAGCGCCCTGGACCCGGGCTTGAAAAATCGCACGATCCGCTCTCCGATTTTCACCTGGTCATCCCATCCGAACAAGTGGAAGAAGCTCGCCGCGTGCACAATATCAAATCTCCCATCTAGGAGTGCTATTCCTGTGTCCGAAGGGTCTAACACATTGCCTGTTGTGAACTGTGCTGTAAATGTATCTTTGTCGCGGAACAGATCATAACCTAGCTCGATAAACTCGGGTCGCAGATCGGAACCAGTGAGGTTGGCAGCTGGAGCACCGTCAAACGCAAGCTTGCGTAAGATTTGGCCGAAGCAACAGCCCAAATCGAGAAGTGTATCCCCGCCTTTCACACGAGCAATGACTGTGGGATACTCAGGTGCCGACGAAATGTAAAGATCCAGGAAACGCCAGCGGCCGATACAGGGGTAATTGAAGACTTTGAACGCTTTGTCTCGCTGTTTTCCTAGTTAATAGGTGCCTCTAGCTGTCTATCTTAAGACTTCAACGCGAGGTGAGGCTCACGATTGTAGCTACATGCTCGTCAATCTTGCCACAAGGAATTCCACTATATGACTCAAGTAGTTTCCAGGCTTCTGCGAGACCGGTCCTATCAGTTGGCAGCTCCTTCTGATATCGCCAAGTCTCTTGTTGGCCTCCCACATCGGTCATTGTCGTTTGTATTTTCGGGGTTGGGCAGTTTCTTCTGGAGAGAAAAGGCGAGAATCGCTGCCAACTGTTTTGAATGTGCTTCTACCAGCCCCTCTCATATTAGTAATAGGTAAGACGAATAGCTTGAGCACGCCAAACTGATAGTTGATGGCGAATCGGAATGAAAGATTGAAATATGAGAGCTCTTAAGAGATGACTAAGAGAAGGAGACAGAGCGGATTTCCCATGTTATTTCCCTTTGTACATCCGATTCCGGGAGATCCATCGCAGCTGTACTGAGTTGCTACGAGAGTCATTGCAATATCCCCTTCACGGATCTCATCTCTCACCTAATCACAGCGTGCGGAGAACAGCCCAGATACTAACTGGAAAGTATCATGGGCGGCCTCTACAAAGGATGGTGCGTCTGTTGTCCTGAATTTACAATAGGCAATGCCGCTTCGAATAGCGAACTTGGGAGGCAGAGGAGATACCCGTCGTCTAGTGTTCATATTCTCCTTCAACTATCTTGGAAATGGATATCCAAGGTTCTCCATCACTGCTCGGGTATAAATTTCTAAATAGCGTCTGCCACTTACAAGCCATTTGTCTGCACTCCTGCATCTGGCCAAGCCTCTCAAAAAGATCTCATCGTCGAATAGACTAATTTCATATCGCGAGTCCACTAGATTCTGCATGATAACTGGTACGAGCTACCCCCCGTCAATAAAATCAGACCAAAATCTCTAGAGTCTGGATACCTTTGGGCCGCCATGTCTTAGCTCGTGAAGGTCAGTTCAACAGGGGACTGGGAATCATTCAGGGCTTGCTTCAAAATAACCTTAAAGAGGTTCCCGTAGGTGCCATTTTTGGGTGGCGAACTGTATCGGAGTATCGCACTCTAGGAGCGCGATATGGAAGGATTTACGTCATGTCCAGGCGCCCGAGAGGAGTCGTCGGTGCTCACCAACGAGATTCGGATTCTTTAACCAAGACGCTGGCCGCCCCTCACGTGTTTTGGGTGGTCAAGTCGAGGTTAATTTATTACCAAACGACCATTCGAACTGCCTCACGGAGTCATGGGCCCTGAGCAGCTCCACCAACCCACGTCCACCAACTGCAAATTGCCACCAGGACTGGGACAGGAGAACAGGCAGGGACAAACTCAAACTTAGAGCTGAGAAACTGTCATGACCCACTCCCGACAACCAAGGCAATCGGTCATATCGAATTCCAGATGCTCCTCTGGCCGCCCCCCGAATCTTGGGGGAACTTCGTCTGCAAGCAGGGAATGGGTCTGTCGTCTAGGCCTTAGGTAATCTCTTTACAGCTTCCCTGTTGCGAATGCCCCGCTCGCCAAGACGCGACTTTCAACCACACCTAACACCGACAACACATTCGACAATGGCCCAGAATTCATGGGCTCGGCAGGAAACGGGCCGTTTCTCCGGTGGCCATAAATCACAGTCGCCAATAGAATGTGACGAGATTGCGAAATCCTTCTCTGGCGCGTCGACGGTAACGGTCGTCGACATCCCTGGCTCCATAAGCCCCACCGCTGTCTACAATGGTCGCTCGGCGTCACGTCTCGTTGTATCCTTCAGAGAACCAGCTGCCCACTTGACCCAGAGATGATTAAGTTGGCTAAGAAGATCCACGGCAGCCCTGTATCCGAGCCGACCTATCACGGGAATATGGAAGGAGCCGAACCCCCACTCCATGCCCCATCCGCCAGGCTCATCTTACATTGATGTCGTAGATTTTGAGGTCGAAATGGATGCGGGTGAAGCAGCTAGGCACAGAGTCTTTCTCCAACACCTAGTGCGGCAAATCTCGCCATTTATGCCCAGAGCGATTCGGGGGGCCATCTTGCTCACATCTCCAAGGTATTTTGCACGATGTTGGGCCAGCCTAGAGTCGGTTGACCATCGAAGCCGAGTGAAGCAGCAAGAGGTATTCCGTGGGCGACTCGACCGACTCATGGAAGAATCACCATCGTTAATCCTCCCGAAATCTCCGCTTTCCAAACTCCTTGAGAAGCTTCCCTCACTGTTCAGCCAAAATTACCCTCATAACGATTTCTCGGTAACAAGCATTCTTGTCGATGAAAATAACTTCGAAATAGCTGAGATCGTCGATTGGTCCCCGGCCGCAATTATGCCCTTCGGAAGGGATTTGGACATTCTCTTCTTAGCCATGGGATTCATGACTCGCGATGGTTGGCATGCCTATGCATGTAAGCTTTTACCGCAAGACACCTTCTGGGATGAGTTCTTGGTTATCTTGGAGACCGAAGGGGAGGAACAGAGGGACAGAATACAGGAGGTGGATGAAGCTGCAGGCCGGATTAACGCAATTCTGCGGCTAGTCTTCCTGCATAATGCTGAATGGGTCACCATCTAAAGAAGTTTTAGTGTCAGAAAGCAGGAGGAAACAACTGGAGGCGTGGTTTGGAGAGCAAACAACAGAACATACTGACGCACCTCACAAAAAGCCAAAATGAACAAGTGGAGTCTTGCGAGAGCAAGAAAGCGAGTGGCAATTGGCGTTGCGTGACGAGCTCGGCGTACTCGCCAACGCAGAGCAGGCCGCACCTAGACTGAGCCCCTACGAGGTCCGCTTTATTTCAAGCAGTACGGAACGGTAATGACGCAAAGATGGTTGCAAGTCAAAAAAAAAAAAAAAAATACTTTTTCTTGTTTTCTTTAGTATACATCCGCCGAAGAGAGACTCCCCAAGAATAGACATTGGTATGGTGCTAATCCTAACTCCATCATTCTCCTTTCCCTTGAACTCCTTCTTATGTCAGACCACTATTTCGCCGATTCCTCATCATTCCCAATGCCCAACTTTGGCGATTCCATAACGGAGCGAAATTTAAAGCTCCGCGGGCAAGAGCCCTGCCCTCTGTGCATTCCAGGTCGCGATGGCGTCCATAAGTGGCGGAGACAAGCTATCATAGGTGTTGAGGCCAACAGATTCGAGCTTCGCGCGCACTTCGTCGATACCCTTGGGATGGAAACCTTGTTCGATGATTGAAGAGACAAAAGCGGCGAACTGGGGCTCCTGCCACCCTTCATCGTCGGATAGTTCGACGTGAACGAAGTCTAGGCCCTTGAACGGGTGGTCTTTGTGGATTCGGCCGAAGAGATGTACGCCGCATTCATTGCAGGCATTCCTCTGGATGGCAGCATTGGAGTCGACAATGTATAGCTTATCCTCATTTGCCGTCACCAGAAGGTTGTCGGTGGGAGTGACAGCAATGATGGAGAAGAGGCTTCCCTTGGGCTTCCAGCATTTGGAACATCCGCAGGCGTGGTTATGCAGGACGTTGCCCTTGAGCGAAACCTCAACAGGATTGGTGGTGCAGTGGCATCGTAGTTTCCCGCCCTGGAACTCCTCCTTCCCCTTGGTAATGCCATTGTCAATGAGTGGATGTAATGAAGGAGCCATCTTGGTGGATGATATTGTGCGGTACTTGGTTGAGTAATAACTTCGTTGATTTTCCAATTTGACAGAGGTACGATTCACGAAGTGGATTGGATGTTACTATGAGGAGTCTCTAAAACAGCACATAAAAATGGCGGTCCAACTTGTATTTATTCCTCCCGCAGGATAAAAGATAGGATCTATTGCCAGGACTAGATAGGGAGTTACCGGGCCGGTCATAATCATCATGAGAGGAGGATGGGTATGCCGAAAGAAATCCTCGATAGATCCCCGGCCGCGATGCTCAGTGCCCACCAGCCCCGCTGAAGGAGCCAATGATACCCAAAAACGCAGTCAATATCAGTGCTCGGGATCTGACTGCCGGGCGCCGGGACATAAAAGAGGCAATCCCAACAAATCCGGGTTCTCACCGATGACGCCTTTCTTTTAGCTACATCTTAAGCGATGACGCGAGAAAATATTCCAGGCAAGAACTGGTACTGCTCTCTGCCGTCTGCGGGGTGGAATTACTCCCAGGTGCCCCTCTGCGTTATGCCGTGAAAATGGGGAGGGGTCAAAGTGGCGTTTCGCCCCGCTAGAACATGGAAATTGAAATTCCGAACCTGCAAGAACCAGATGCCGAGCCGGCAGTTAAGCCCATCTCATCCAACCGCCATTAGGTCTGCCGTCGCGTTCAAATTTTGATAGTATCATGGCTCACACTCAAAGACGCGAAGTGAGGTAAAAAATTTCGCGTGAGGATTATTATTTTCGCATGGCTGAGGCTTCGAACCAAAACTCGACGAGAAGCAGGTTCTTAAGAGGCATTGAATGATGCCCTCGGTCATTAGAGCCAGTTGTGTCTTTCCCATCCCCAAATCACCCATTTCGTGTGGAGTCATTGAGGCGGTCTGTAATATTGTTTCTTTCCCAATACCTCGAGAGTTCCCGCCGTTGATCGTTACCATTCCGGCCATCCGAAAATCACCATGCTGACTTAGGACAAGATTACGAAGTAGAATCTAATCTACACAATCAGCACGGAGTGGGAGACCTGAGGCTAATTGAGTTGTATAAGCCGCGCATTGTCCCTGACGGCCTTGGTGCGCCTTTTCAATGGTTTTCCCCTTTTCAACTCTCACAACATTTAATGTTAACAAATGGAGCGCAAAAGGCTGAATCAAGGAACTCGCAAGGGGAACCAGATGCTAAAATGAACTGAAAGGGAAGTGGGCAATAGCACACCTTTATATGGTGTACATGGTGGAATCCATATTACTCCAGGTATTTTGTAATTGGTCCATCCAGTATTAGGTCTCTGAACGGGTAGTTTTACCCTTTTTGATATCATTGCCAATCAGACCACCACGTTGCTCCAACGACACAGACCAGAGCCTCAAGAGATGCGACTAACATTTGAACTGCTAGGCAACCTTGATGCGTCATATTCGTCTAGATCCCTTGTCGCCATACGGCGTGGGGATAAGGTTTTCATTGATTGGACCTAATCTACGAAGGGACAAAAATCAACTTTTGTGGATCAGATTCAGGGATTGAAGAATCCACCAACTGCGCCAGAGGGATCATAGAGAGAATCTTATCGGAGGCATAACTCAACCGAGAGCGTTTCCAGGAGACCTTTTCTTTTCTATTTTTATACTGGGCGGGCCGCATTATTGGTTCTTCGCCCATCCTCTCTAGTTGTACTAGTCGATCGCCAAAGCAGTCTGTTTCTCCTTCCGTTTGAAAAAATTTTCCGAGGGGTAGTGCAGCAAAATTTTCACGATGGCATCAAACCCAAATCGAGTGGGTATTAAGCGGGCGGGTCTGCGCCCTAGCTCATCTTAGGGCATCAGAGATATCGCAGGGGTCCAATCTAAGTGCTTTAATATTACTTGGCGATGGTGGTTTTCAACTTCTTCTTCCAGATGAAACTTGCAACGTCCAATTGAAGTACTGTAATATTACTTGGCGATGGTGGTTTTCATCTTCTTTTTCTTGCCTTTCGCTCTGGTGTCGTCCTATGTTCTCGTCCCTTCCCACTTTTGTCCCTCGTCCTGTTCTCCAGTGTTCTCCACCGACGTTGCGCCGCTCCCTAGATATCGCCACCACCAGACGTCCAGCTTCGGATAGAACCAAGAAAAGATGAAAGCTGAGAGACACCCACAACTGCCATCAAGCAGTTTACCTTCCCTCCGAGCTACGGAATCCCTTACCGAAAGCCAGATTCTTTCAGCGTTGGAAAATCTATCCGCCATCTACTGCCCCCTCCCCGTACCCGTCTCATTGGATCGGACTTCCTCGTCGCGACTTGTCTCAGGAGGTCCAGCACCAGCCGTCGATTCCGGTTACGCCTCTGAAGTCGACAATAAGAAGAAACCTTCTGCCAGCAGAGAAGAAGAGCTTAGGAAACTAAGAGCTGATGCGTTCGAACGTGGTTTCGCCGAGAGGTGGTTAACGGGCTTCATCGGTCGTGTCGATACACTGCTGCGCGGTGGGGAGGAGATTACAAGCCAATTCGTGGTCGACCAGGCCGCTTGCATACTAGAGTCCCTATTTGCCATGAATATGTCTGAAGACCTGCTGGAAGAGGATTCGGATGACAGTTTTATCCATAACTTTAACTTTGACATGGTGCTTCCGAAGCAAACGGCTTCGGGGTCCATCAATATACGACTTCGCGACAGACTAGCTGGTACGAACGCCAGTGACCATGATGATGTCGGCTTGCAAATCTGGGGAGCGTCGATAATCTTCTCCGATCTCATTTGCCGGTCGCCCCTAGCCTTGGGCCTCGACAAGGACAGACTAGGCCCTTCCCCTCGCATTGTCGAGTTGGGTGCGGGAACAGGACTTGTCAGTCTCGTTTTATGCTCTGCCCTCCCTCGGCTTGGCTTCGTAGACCACACGGTGATATCAACAGATTATCATCCTCAAGTCCTCGAAAGCCTACGGTCTAATATCGAGGGAAACGGTCTTCCAGTAGAAACGGCTCTCCTCGACTGGTCGTCTCCTGTCCTTGATCCGCCGCTTGATAGACCTGCCAACATTCTAGTTGCCGCCGATGTTGTTTACGGGCCCGAGCATGCGACACTACTGCGAGATTGCGCCTCTCGCCTTCTGGCGCTGGATGGGACATTTTGGCTCCTTGCATCTATCCGCCAGAACGGTCGTTTCGACGGAATCAGTGCCACGGTCAAGACAGCATTCGAATCCGCCGACTCGCCCGGGACCAGTGAAGGTCGAAGGTTGAAGATTCTATGTACAGAGGAACTGGAGAAGCGGAAGGGCATAGGACGTGAGGATGAAAGCGGGTACCTTCTATTCCGCATCGAGTGGGCGTAGCTTCTATGAATATAATAACATCTCTAGCGTAACCTCTCATCACCCGGTTCATTCACGAGCCTGCGCAACCAAATCCTTGACGGTTTTGTCAAATTCCTCAGGCACCCTGCCTAGTATCTCCGATAACGTGGGGGTTACGACTTCCGTCTCTCCTTCTCGGATTGCTTCCCACGCCGTCGCCCACGATTTTCCCATCTCCACTGACCCAAAGCGCCCAACGACCTGGGGCTGGCTAGCGTATTCGTCGACATCCGCTTTGATGATCCCCACATCCTTGCCAATAGCCTGGCCAAGACACTTAACGGTGTCGGCTAGAGACCAAGCCCTGTTTCCGGTCAACAACACTTTGTGGTTCACATATTTAAATTCTTCCGGTTGCGACGCATACTGCTCGATCAGTTTAGCTGTCGCCTCGCCCAACTCGTCACGCTTCACCCAAGAGATGCCCGGCCCCGAACCGTCATGCGGAATGCGGATCTCATCCGACGGGTTCTGGAGATCGAAGAATGCGGTGTATATGGGGAAGGACTCGGAGTACAACCCCTCCCGGACGCTGGTGTAGGTGAAGCCAGGGTGGGAGGCTGCGAGTCTCGCCAGATGCCTCTCGGAATCAAGATGAGCCTGCATCACAATGGCACGAGAGTAATCCGTGAGGTTTCCAGCGAAGCCAAGGGAACTATAGAATATGTGCTTTACCCCAGCGCGAACTGCGGCGTCAATTGCCGGCAATTGGACCTGTAATCACCACACAATCTTAGATTCTTTTGAGGACCAAATCATGCCAGTTTATCGTGGTATCTAAGAAGACGGGAGTGAACAGGAGAGAAAGCCAAATCAACCTGCCTTTGAACGGTACTCATGAACATGGCTTGGGTAAGAAATGAGAAGGAGCACATCGACATCGGCGAAGGCGTTTTCAATATCTTCGGGATCTGATTCGTACGCAGCCTGACGAAGACGTACTCCGTCTTGGACGTACGTGTTCGGAACCTTGTCAGGAAAACGGCTGATCAAGATGACTTTATTCCCGGGAACATTCTTCAGGAGATGAGTGTAGGTGCTGGTACCAAGCCCACCAGAGGCTGGGAATATGCCGATGGTCAGCATCGTAGCGAAGGAGGACAACCTCTGCAAAGTGTATTCCTCTTCAACTCAAGTGCGGAGTTGGGGGTTTGGGAGGGGAACGGAACAAGGAGATTTATAATTGTGTCAAATCACCTGACTGGAAAACAACATTGAACCTTCCCTGATTATGTATTGATGCTTACAAAGTCTCGAAGCTGTTATCTAAGGTCGAGGTGTCCAAGTCGTTGCATCGTTCATTGATTCAACGAAACTGAGGATGACACTGGCGAAGTTTTTATCATTACATTAATAAGCCAACTTGCACAACGGCACCCCAACGTCTATAGAGATCGGCTCCATTCATATCAGCCGTTATTTCGCAATCGGCGCATACTCCTTGGAAGCAAAAAAGCATAAAGATTTACTTTTACCGAACAATACAGCTCTCACCAGTGGCTCAGAGTATCCTCTTCCAGGCAGTAGGAGGACGCTTCTTCGTACTAAATAGTGTAATCAAATGTTCCCCTTTGTGGTGGATCTAATAGAAATCCTATTGGAGGTACCGCCTGCCTGACTCCTCGCTAACAGGATGTTGCTTACCAACAACTAATAAATAGGATCTTCGTCCCTAGTTTTACAGTGGCCCGAGGATCGCAGCATTAGGACGTATACCTTATCCGGCCAAGTGTATAATATCAACTTGGTCATGTAGAGATTAGCTTCAGCATGCCATAGCTAGAAGAAGCTATAGGATAGGAAGTTAATCAGAGATTTGGGTGACAGGGTTTGCCTCGAAGAACTAGATATTCACTTCATAACTGGGTGGGACTCATGAAGTGGTAAGTAACCCCTAATCCGCTCTGAAGACTTGAAAATGATAGGAAAGCATGAACGCAAGGTTGAGAGATATGACGATTTTAGTCCATTCGGGGATATTTTCTGTATGTGATTCCTTTTCCAACTCTCATTTGCTCAAGGCCTCCTCTGGCATGCAAACTAATCATGTCGCATTACCTAACTGCACCATCTTCTGCCAGATGCACATGCAACTCATGACAACCATCAGCGCCCAGGACATTCCCAACTCACCCGTCGCACCGCTCCCGCAGAGGTGAAGCTCGCCCACCTTAGTGAGCGTCTTCCAGCTTTTACTATCAGCCCACACAGCAACCACCTCCTTGCCATCGCTGGCTCTGCCGGTCGTGTGATTGACGTCGCCGTGATCGCTATCGTCATGACTTCCGGCACCCGCCCTTGTGGCTCCCAACCGAACAAGTTTCCAGCCCCAGCTAGCCTCGCCGATACTCTTGACTTCATCTCCGTGAGAGCGTCGCCATTCGAAACGCTCTAGGCGCCGGTCGGCGCCTTGACCCACATCCATGGCAAACCAGAAGGTCTCCTTCTTTCCGACCCTCCAGCGCAGGATCTCCTTGTTGGTGGTAGCATCGCCTTCAGCTCCTGGTAACACGGGCAGAGTAATTCCAGAGTCGACTCTTCCCCTTCCCTCACCTACTGCGTGGGCGAGCGGGGGAGCTGTAGGGTCGGGTCCGTCATGAAGGGTCATATTTCCCCACAGACCATTGGGGAGGTTGATGCAGTATGGAGGGTCAGCGCCGGGCTCACTGAGGAAACATGTGATTTCTTTCCATGATTTTTTCTGGGTGACACGGATCACGGGAGGAATGCCGTTTTTTGCAGTGTGCTCTGATATTTGAGGAGGGATGAGCTTGGAGTTGGAGGAGCCCATCATGCTTTGTTGGGGATGTCGTCGAACTCGGGCAATGCACAAGAGATCGGATATTTTGAATTCTTGAATCCCGGAAATGGGTAAAATTATCTGATGAGCAAATCTGTAGTGACGAATACAATGGCCAAAAATGTCTCGCCGGCGTGGAAGAGACCTTTGTTTAAATAGATGTCGAAGGGGGGAAGTGTCACAAGTTACAACGGGCGATTTCCATTCCAGCGCTGCGTTTTTCCTTTTCGGGAAGTTGGCAGGGCAGTGGCGCGGCTCTAACAATCTGACGAGTTGGCCCACGCCTCTCACCACCAAGACATAGCCGAAGCTGGGTGCATCCACTGCGCCACCCTGGTCATCATCTGGGACCTTAAACCGATTCGACAATTAAAAGGAGCAAAGCTCGAGCCTATCGTGTCCCTTTCGATATCAAATAATACCGCTTTCTGGCGACGGTTATCCGCCACAGTTCAGCTAATTCCTCATTCTCATAGTTTAGGTCGGGAAGATGTAGAATCGAACCAGCAAGCAATCATTCAGTGAGCAAAGAGGTCAAAAACAATGATTGACTCTCAAGCGAACACTCACCCGGCCGCAACCGAAGTACGTCTCGCTCACTGCACCTATTGGTCTAAGGTTGATTGCACTTCATCCGCTCGTAAGTCGGCGGCTAATTGTCGATGTTCTCCAACCTTGGATGGCGCGCAAACAGCCTTATGATCTGTATTTTTTCTTTTAGCCATGGATAATCTTCGCCAGGTGATGTCAGCAATACGCTTGACAGTGACGCGATAACCGGCTCCGGGACGGCGGCCCATGACGCAGGTGGAGTCGGGATCTACATTAGGTAGAGGAAGGCTAGAGCAAGGTCATAACGACCGAAACGAGGGCCATATTACAGGGATCTCGTCGACAGTTTTTCCGAGTTAGCTCAGCACACACTGCCACAGCATGTACTTGAAGGGCCCGCCGGGTGCTTCTCCCCACCCACCAGTGCGAAGACCACTACAGAACCCTGAGAGGACGTGACCATATACGGGGTACCATTAGATGATTTAAGAAATGGGTTAATTCAATACGATAACCACAGCGGGAATCGCTTGCAGCCGCGTTCAGTGTTCAGAACATCCTAGCGGGCGGGGCCTATGCTGCCGAACACATCAGAGAATCACCAAGTACGCCGCGTCCACATCACTGCTCAAAACATCACTCGAGTCTCGGGACTGTTTGAGGAATCTCATCGATAGTCCTTGGCTCCGAGGGAACTCTATCCCATCCTTTGCTTTCTTCTCACCCACACCTCCTTATCTGTGCCCCCCGGAGCAGCGCCCTGGATATCACGTAGCTGTACCTCCCACACACCGAGCTTGTAATGTCCCCGATCAGACATGCCTGAAAATATGTCGAAAGACCAGCCGTGCTTGGGGCACGTTAGCCCTGCACTTAGAGCGATTCCGAAATCTTCAATGTCAAAAGGAGTGCCTCGAGAGAGGGGGTACGACGAATGCGGACAGCGCTAGGCAATAGACGATCAGTCTTCGCTGTCATAAACAGAGCATAATATCCGCCCCAGTTCGGCAGCTGACACGCAGGAATAAAACTTACGTGGTCAATGGCGTGGAACTTGCCCCTGTATTGGAAAACAAGAACTTGATCCTTCAGGTCTTTTCCTTTTTCGGTCGAGAGAAACGCATCATCCGCAACCGACAGCTCGGACCTTTGCGAGCTATCCGTCGTGGGAGAATAGAAAACTTTACACCCTGGCTTGAGGCCATCACTGCAGGGCCGAGACATCAAGAGGTCCCCTACATCTAGGCCCAGATCGGGATATGACGATGTCATCCCGACTGAAAACCACTCTGCTTCTGGCCTAGAAAAGAGCCTGAATGGGTTCGCATTCATCTTTGCGATTGTGATGTATGCCGTTAGGGCATATAATCCACCCTAACAGTACTTTCGTTTCACCAAATTCTGAGATTTGCTCAATCACTTTGTCGATTTTGTTTTCGCAATTTCTCGTGCTGACTCATAGCCTTTGTAGGTGTCACGTGCTTGTAGATGGTGGTTGACTGGACTTGCGGCTTGGAGTGTGATGGGGAACAAACCACAGATTCATTCACAGCGACTGAAAGTCTTCCTCTGTGAGGATTTGACAAGGAGCACGAAAGGAGAGGATATCTCGATGGTGATCATGCATAGCGATAGTGTATTTAGGAAGTGGTTCAAAAAATTGAGGATTAATAGCGTGTTGAGAAGTATGGATTAATAGTGTGTTCGAGACTCCATATTCTCTACGGATTTCCTGCTGATCGTGATGGAATTTCTCTTTCTCAGAATTGCGAGTACTCCGAGGCCGTGAGCGGGTAAACTCGAGGTTCCTCACGCAGTTCGTGGATGTAAACGGGGGCGGTGATTAGGATTACCGACCTCCGCCAGGATCATATCTCAAGGGGACCGCTTAGATGGGAAATGCACCGGCATTCAGGCCTCCCTCGACTGTAAGTCCGGGCAAGGTGACGGCTACACGCAATCAATACTGCGTACACCCGGCCAGCCTTTGCGGCAGCACTACACCACGGGGAGTGCCGCTATATGAAGGGGTTGCCAAACACACATTTACCGAAAATTAAATGGGGTATATTCAGGTTCCAACGCCGTCTAAATCATCTGCGTCAAACTCTCTCGTGCTTGCCCACGAGTCCGCCACAGTTATCTGTCTTGACTTTTGGGTGGTCCCGCGTTGCCTTTACATTTCTCTTTTCAATGATAGCTGACCGAAATTGTAACCAAGGTGAAGTATGCAGTTAAACGAGGCGGTTAGAAGAATCGTGCTTCTGCTGGACGCTTTACCAACAACAGGAAACCACAACGAGTGTGGTTAATTAAACTCGACAGTGGAACAGTCTCGAGAGAAATGAGGTATTTCACGCAAGGCAAGAATAGAACGTGAAAGGTATTGCTCACTCTATTGAACCAAGAAAGAGATTCAGGGTCGAACCATAGCTGGTCTGCTCCATTGATGAGGTAAGAGTTAGCATCATGAGTACAAAGTGCGCTGATTCTAGACTTTGATATTAATTGTTTAGTTCTATCAGCAATTGGGTGAGCGGATAAGTGAATCCCCACGACGATGGCTGGCCAGGTCAATATTCAGCAAGCTGCGGGAACCAAAATATAAACACCATCGCCCACCTCGCCCCGATGCGGGTTTCTCCTCTCTATCCTTTCACCGGTAATAACGACATCCCAAACATCCAGAGCAGCATTACCATCTCGAGAGAACTTGCAGGGCACTTCTCACCATCAGCTAAAAGACCCCACTTCTCCTCTCCCCTTTACACGATTCGTTCTTGCGCAAAATCGAAACTATACTTCGAGGTTATCGTATCAGGAATCTCTGCCTTAGAAAAGTTATTTCAGGCACCTTTCTATTAACTCCTCTACCATGCTGTCCATCATCGGCTACGATATGGTGCATTGTTACTACATCTACAAGATGCAATACTTTATGTACCGCCTTGGAAGGACTCCGTTTGCGCCTGGCAAGACTGGCCGCCATGGGCTTTGCAGCTTCAATGAATTCCTACGCTATGTAGAGCAGCGACCAGCCACGTATTACGTTTCTGTTAGCGACTGCATAGAAGGAGGACTATGGACCTTGAATCCGAGCATCGAGTGGGTTGGACCGCAGCTCCACACACTAGGTTTCATGGGTACTGGTCCCACGCTTCATGTGAAGTTGATGCAGGGGTTGATTCCATCCCTAGAACCTGAGACTATCTACGAGCTCATGGCGGAGGACTTTAAGGAATGTCGCACTACGAGGGATAGAAACCGGAATCTTCTCTTTCCAGACACTCACCCGGATATGATAGCTGCTAAGGCAGCCCTTCAAATGGGCTTCGCGACCCGCGAGTATTGGCAAATCGGATACGCGGATGGCTCTTTCTGGGCTCATAAACGGGCTTGGGATAGGGCTAATGAACCTCCTAGTCCCGTATCTCTCGATTAAAATGGGAAACGGCCATACTATCAACAACGCCTCACATACCCAGGTTTAAGCCAGAAGATTTAGAAAGAGCCGAGACGGGGTTAACAGTATAATACAATTATTGCAGAGGACTGATTCCTTTGTCTTTCCTCTTCTTGTTTTCTTTTCTTTTTCTCACTTTTCTTTTCCTTTTTCCTTTTCGTTTTTGCGCTATAGAAACGGCAAGAATGTACAGTGTGTCGAGTACAGTTTTCACCATCTCTTCTGCAAGGTTAGACTCATGTTTCCCAAGCTCTGAGATTACGTCGCTGAATATCCACCTCAATAGGCATATTCTCCTATGGTATACTGCATCTCATTCATTATAGTTCGTGCTGTCCCTTCCGGAGATCAAATTGTCCAACGCACAATCTGAGAAAGGGTAGAAAAGTCTATATCGTCAATCGATCTGCCATGGGGTCTTGGTAATTTTCCTTCTTTCCGTGCCGGATTAGAATTTGTGCTCGTCTCTTTTCCATTGCTGCTCGAATACTCTTTCTTGGTGAAAGCGTCTACTGACTGGGGAACCTGATCCCTGAACAGCGACGGCGCTCCCATTCCACCATCTCTTTAACTTTATCCAAATCATCAGCTATATCCAAAGGCATCCCCCTTGTTCGGGAAAACAGCGGACGGTAGTATCTTAGGTACGTCGACAGGGACTGAACCGGAGCTTCTTCTTTCCCCGCGCTCCTTTGAGGGAATGCTGTATCAAAACTAGGACAGCGACGCGAGATGCTCGAAATACTTGCAGATCCAGGGCACATAATTAGAGTGGAAGAATTACCAAAAACTTGTAATATTAACTTTTCTAAGAGATCTATGGATATTCTAGAACTAGATGCCCTCCCGTATCCCACCGAAATTAACACAGATTATCTGCCGCCATCAATGTGCTGCCCAACAATACTATTACCGTTTGCGTTGTGATGCCCCATGGAACTATCCCCGCAGCTATAAACCCTGCTCTTGGGCTTCCTGTCGGTCTTCAATTAGCCACGATTGTGAAAAAAGGAAGTGAAAACAAGAATGAGGGGAGCGGGAGATGTACTATAACCCGATTTGGAATCGTGTGGGATGAAAGCCGTAGGTAGGGGAGTTTGCGTTTTATGAGTACTTGCAACCAACAGGTAGGGAGGATTAACGAATCACTATTAGAATAGTTTTCAAGAGCAGCAATAGTTTGCAAGGCATGTTCAACAATAATGGCTCTGAGTTTGCAAACGTGTAGGTTGATCTATTTTCGAAAGGTGGCGAAGTTGTCTCTCATAAAACACTGAAGCTTATTTTCTGACTTATTTTCTGATATCGGAAAGAGTCCGCATGGAGGATGGCAAGTTCCCTCACCCACTTTGTAGCGAAAAGTTCACAAAAGTTCGCTTGTCAAATGTGGCCAACTCCGAAAGACGACTTTGTACTTCGGCGTAATATCCTTGCTCTGCAAGTTCTGAGCGGAATATCTCAAATGACCTATCACAACAAACACCTCAGGCAGGACTGTACTTCGTAGTAATCTAGATTACATATTAGCTATTCTGAATCCGGCAGTGGAACCTTCTTTGTACTAAAGATAGCTTGACAGTCCAGGTCACGGTTGATCCCAACTTTGATCGACGCCAACTCTTTCCTATCCCATCCAGAGTCCACTGCACGTATCGTTTACGAAGAAAACTACTCCGTAGAGAAGATGGTGCTTGAGAGAGATCGGAGTGGCGCCACTCTCGCGTCACACTATAATTGATGCCTCGGGAGTTTGAATTTGATGAACAGAGCGGCCACCCGGGTCCAGACTCCATAGGTCTTGGCGCGGCTGTCGAGATTATCTTCCCTCCCCAAAAAATTGACGCGGTCCGATGACTGCCGGGCCGGGGGCAATGGTAGGTTCATATATTCCAGGAAAGGGAGCGATCTACAATCCCGTTCAATAGTCAAGCCGAATTAGGCTTAGGCCGCTATAAGCGATGATGATTCCACCGCCCCGGTCTCACGATCGGCAGGGACGGAAATGAGCAAGACACAGGAACGAGCAGATACGAACACTAGCTATACCCCACCTTCTCGCTCTCAGCTCCAAGTTGGAATTAAAAAAGAAAGAAAAAAAAAAGAATAGTAAAAAACACATCCACCTGAAGGGAAGAAAAAATACCCACCTGAAGTGGGTGGTGTTGTCCATCAAATGAAGAAGAAAAATATTACACTGTCCCCGGATGTGGGTGTCACGCCGCTCCTGCGACGAGACATAAATGGACTGGCTTCCTCCATGATGTAGGACAACTTCCCTACTCAGAGGCACACTTCCGGCCTCCCGTTGATATCCATCAGGTTCTCGTGAGGATGATGCGGATTTCATTTTTCTCGTTGCTTTTGGCGGCGTTCGCAGCTGCGGATATGTGTGAGATCATCGACTCCACAACAGAGATCGAGATCCATAGGCGTTTCGAGCTCGCCTATACGGTCGAACAGAGCGAGTACTGGTCCACTGCGTGCAGCGCGCTGAAGCCATCTTGCATCCTATATCCAACCAACGCGGATGAAGTGGCTCAAATCGTCAATATTCTGAAAACCAACGACGAGGCATTTGCCATTAAGTCCGGCGGTCACAATCCAAATGATTACTTCTCTAGTGTCGACGGCGGCCCGCTCATTTCAACTGAGCAGCTGAATGAGGTGACGCTAGATAGTAAAGCGAGAACTGTTCGGGTTGGCCCCGGAAATCGCTGGGAGGATGTCCTCGGCGCCCTCGATGGGACAGGGCTCGTCGTGGTAGGAGGCCGCGTGGGGAATGTCGGTGTTGGAGGGTTCCTTCTTGGAGGTAACGTGAACCAATGGCTACTGCGATGCAGCCCAAACCCCAGCCCACCCAGCTCGGGTGTTGCGCGTCCTTGACAATAAGGAGCCATACTAACCATGGGCAGGTGGCTTAAGCTTTCTGAGCGCGCAGCACGGGTGGGCCGCCAATTCCATCTTGGAGTATGAAGTTGTCCTTGCCAACGGCACTATCGTTACAGCATCCCGCACCCAAAACTCAGAACTGTTTTCTGTCCTCCGCGGGGGCGGCAATAATTACGGAATTGTCACCTCGTTCCTCCTACAAGCCTACCCTCAAGGTGACATTTGGGGAGGAACGATGGTCTTCCTAGATAATGAGAAGACAGCATCCGCTCTGCTGAAGGCTGTGCGTGATTTCACCGAGTATTGCGATGACGAGAAGGCCGGGTTGATCCTGACTTCTGTGAGAGCCGTCGGACTGCTCGATATCTGGGTCATGTTTGCATTCTACGATGGACCGACCGTTCCCTCCGACGTTTTCGCGAACTTTACCTCCGTTGGCCCATTCCTAAACACGTGCAAGACCCAGTCGTACAGCGATCTCTTGACCGGCAACAACGCCGCCGTTGTGAAGGGGAGCATCTACAACATCGGCACTGAGACGATGCCTCTCCCGAACTCAACACATGGAACCGAGGTCATGGAAACCATTCACCGCCACTGGCGTGGCATCAGCGGGAGCGTGCAATCGGTTCCTGGCGTGATTGCCAACATCGCCTACCAGCCTTTCCCCAGGAAGATGGCCCGTATCGCGCGGGCCAAGGGTGGCGATTTGTTGGATCTGGACGATGACGTTGACCGCGTCATTATTGAGCTGAATTACAGCCACTGGTTCAAGCTGAACAGAGACAAGATTGACAAGGCAATGACCCGAACGTACGAGGGCATCAATACACTTGTTCAAGGGTTCCAAGCCAGCGGAAAGCTTCCCAACGCATACCTGCCTTTGTTTATGAATGACGGGTATTACCGTCAGGACATCTTTGGTCGGTTGAGGGCCACTCAGCGGGAACTTGCTCAATCCGTTGCTCAGAGCGTCGATGCCGAAGGGATGTGGAAGAAGAGGACTGGAGGCTTTAAGCCTTGATTTGAAATTAACACTCTAATATTTTCTTAATTACTACACCACACTCTTTAATACAAACAAATACCTTCACTAGTGCTAAAACCCCTCTTCACACGTATCCGCTAACGAATGGATCAACTCCAAGTAGACTTGCGATGAAACGTGGAGTCCTTCGTATACAAGTGTGCCCGCCATCTTTTCCCCCGTCAGTCGACATATCTGGAGAAATAGACGATAATACTTTATCGATTGATGTAATCCCTTACCGGATACAATGGCTCCTTACTTCATATAGTGGTGATGGCCCAAACCAACCAGTCCGACTCGTCAGGCGTTCAAAAGATGGGTGGTTGGACTTTCTGCTGACCAACGCAGTCTCGTACTCATTGTCTCCTCTTCCGCTCGTTCCGCCATTTGTCCCCACCTTCAATTGTTGTAATTTTGTGCTGGATACCGTTATAGAATCATCTCCACCCTAGATATCTCCCGATCATTCCGCGTGTGAGCGGAATTAGTCTCATGATGATTGATGGCGAGACTATAATGATATAATCCAGAGAAAATCTCGTCGAAGCTGGCCCGGGCCGGAAGCAACTTCACCGTTATCCCTGCCGCATTTTACATGACCTACCACCTTTAAGAGGAGGAGTATTTGAGAAGATCGTCCCGGGCCCCTAAAGTGCAGCCAATGCGAAGAAATCTGAAACCTGTTCTCATATTATTACTGAACGGAACTCACGCGTAGTGAAGCCTTTACGAAATAAGCACACTTCCAGCTAAGCTTTTTAAAGGTTGCACTCGACCTGCTCTCCCGAAGAAACGGAATTCACCACGGCATCATCCGTTCACGTACATCAATCCGATTGAGCATACATTAGATTTGACAGGCTCCAACCTCTATCAGGAGTACTTGGCTAGCTGTTAGAAGAGGCCCGTCTGTCTTAAATGGTCCTGTATCTTCTCGAGATCGCCGCCCTTGTCTATTCACAATCAACGCATAGTGGGAGTGGCGGAATTAGAGACATTAGTCATTCTTTTGAGAGACCGCGATATCTTCGTGGTAGCACTAGCATACAGTTATGTACGTATCGAGTGGGAGACATACTAATATCATTAATTTGTCAATGGCTGAACTGGAGAAGAAGCGTAACACCGTGACACTCTACATAATGCGAGTGTGTGGGCACCAATACATCCTTTCGTTACTGCCACCAGAACCTAGATGTATATTGCGGATCGACTGAATGTTTCTGTCCTCGCCTCGTAGTCGGCCAATATTAAACATTCAAACTACCCTTTGACCATGACCAGCTTAGCACCGAATTGAATCCTTCTGCAGATCGCAGTCCTTGGCATATCCATAATCGCAGCAGCCTCCATTCTTGTTACACTCGTACACATGGTTCCAGCCCCCTCCACTCCCTAGCTTCGTGACGACAAAATCATTTCCCCTCCAACAAAGGCCGCAGTACTGGCCTTGGGGTACCTTTTGGCACTTGCAGCCGTTATTCTTGCAGGCTCGCTTCTCAAGATCTCGGTCTTGGAGGGGGGCGACTTGGGCCTCCAGGTTGACGGTCATCCTCTCGCGGATGAGAAGGTCGCGGGTTTCTTTGTCCATGTCAGGGCCCAGGACAGAGGCTGAGGCGAGGGCGAGGAGAGAGAGGGTGAATAGGAGCTTCATTGTGGAAATCGGGGAAGAATTCTCTCAGAGATGTTTGGGGAGGAGGTGATGTATGGCAATGATGCTCTTGGAGCTTGGAGAGTTAGAGTGCCTTGGGGACCGCTGAACCCTGGGGAATGTCATGGGTTTAAATAAACGACCCCCGTCCACCCAGCACGGCGATCCACTGCCCCTCACCAATGCCGACAGCTTCGAGGGCGACCAAGACGTATGATGCCCTAGGTCTCCCTGGTCCGCATGATGAACACGAGAAACTTACATACCTGCCGACTACGCCCCCGAGGAGGAGAGGAGTTGTTCGGGTAATACGGAGTCTATATTTCCAACCTAAAAAAAGCACGAATCGACGGTTTTCCCCGGTAAATAAAAAGATTCTTAAGAAGCCGATGATAAGTAATTAGACAAATAAAATACAGCATATACACCCCCTAACAGAGGTGGCCTATCAACGCTCTGGAATTTAGCCGTTCTTTATACCTATATCCTTACCCTCGGAGAGTCAAGTACCTAGATTGATGATGTTGCAACCGACCAGGCGATTCCCCGCTCGTTTCTGCAAGCTTCCACTGATCCAAGCGGCTCGAGATTGGAAAGGGCTGAACGTTCTCCCGGGCTTACGATTTCAAAGTACAAAGCCTCGGACAGAAGATGATGTTTTCTGAATCACAGGGGTGCAAGTTACGCGATGGATGCACAATATATTGATGGTGGGTGAGCGAGAAATTCATATCAAAATTGACCCGACGCGAGTCATACACTCATCTCCGGTAGAGTTCTTTTTGCTGGGGCGTACTTGGGCCAAGGGCTGGAGGCTGGCTTTGGAGATTCCAACGAGGTTCAGCCTGCAGATAAAAGGACTAGACTATTTAGCATTTAGTAGCTGGCGGGACAGTAAATCCATCCTTCGTTCACTCATCCCGTTTGGGTGTTGTCGTTGAAGTCTGAAACCTCTGGTCGCTTCACGCTAGCGGTATTGATAGAGTTTCCTTGTTCATCAGGTCTGTTGTGAATAAAGATGAGGATGAGATCAAACCCGGGGAAGTGAGCATAGGACAGCCATCAATGGTATTAGCCAATCGGCTTCTCTCGTACTCTCTCGATTAAACTACCTGCATTGTTGTTATTGCCCATGGGTGATAACCCAAGAGTTGTAATATTGCTGGTCACCGCTCCGCTAAGATTATGCTCTGGGATGAGTATTACATGTATCAATACGTGCAAGCCGTGAGGCCCCATTGGTGTGTAAGGGAGAACTCGTCTGACGAAGATACCCACACCCAACACGCCAGGAATCCTCCGCAACCTCCTCTCCAGGTTCCCACACTCACACAGCAACGATGGAGATTCGCAATACGGATCTCTAGAGAACAGATCAGCGAGCGGGCGCCAGTAATCATCAGCATATCCATGCCATCTGCTCGGATACGTGAGACTGCGGTTCTATTATCGTTAGGGATTTTCGTTTTAACTATCAATACAGCCGATAATCGTCTGATGCAGGCGTTATTTCACCAAGACAGGACACGCACGCAAAGATGGAAGGCATCATCATTCGTCCTTCTCATATCAGGAGTCTGCAACATTTTTAGCGATATTTTCCACCATCTGCCCATATATATCCCGTTATATTCGTTGCCAGATCGCATGCATTTCCGCTTCGTCTTAACAACGGGAGACATCCGGAAATTTTCTACATCATTCATCACTGTCATCCCCAGGTTCCATCCCAAACGTGCGTTTAAGGACCGTCAAGCAAGAATCTCTCTTGTAATGGAGAGGCAGAGCAACCCGAATTATACCGTTCTGCGGTTTCTGCTCCTCCTTGATACCAATAGGCCACTGACCGCAGTACATCCACTCTAGGCTTGGTAGCACCGTAGCATACTCCTCGACCTCGTGGAGCATGCGGTTGCGGTGGTAACGCTCCCAGAGCTCTGGGTGATCAGGTTCGGGAGGGCCACCGCGGCGACGATGACGAATAGTCGTAAGCAAAGAAGAGTTGATCCCGCCCAGCTCCAGGCGATCTAGAGCAAGTTCACGTTGGGCAGGCGTTAATTCTATATGTAGGTAGCGCTCATAGTACGCCTCGAGATGAGTGGATATTTCGAGACCGGGAGCCACGTACGTGTCCCGCGAAAAGGCGAGTCTCTTCAACTTTGGTAATCCCCTTAGAGCCCAACGCATCGCCTCATGGTCAATCAGCCACTGGTGGCGCCATCCTCGTGACTCGCCCGCGCTCAGGCTCAGCTGCTCCAGGGTTCCAAGGGACCCGATTGCCGCCAGAGATTCTACAGGCATAGAAGCAATGTTGGGTCTTGTAGCTTCGTCCGTCCCCGGCCCAGCCCATGACAATGAGAGGGAGGTGAGGTTTGACCATCTGCCACCTGTTAAGAGTGGGACCAGAAGGGAATTCATGAGTTCTGGAGACACTTGGCCGACCGAGAGTTTTCGGGCGTGCGAATTCCGAGAGATGAAGTTGACGACTTCGAGCGAAGTTGCGAGGTCTGAGTGGCGGCAAAATTGAGGTACGACGAGCGTCTCGAGATTGGGCAGTGTTTGGCATGCCGAGATAGCATTCTTGAAATCAGCCTCTGTTCCAATCGGCAAGGCGATGTGTTTTAATGGGGCAGCAAAAAAGGAACGCCATCCCGTCTCATCGAATGCACACACAGTCGCCGAGAGATCGAGGTATTTGAGGTTCGCGAACAACATTGATTCGCAACCGAATGAAAGCAACCTTTCGGCAAGCATGGGACCAATGGTCAGGCGCTCCAGCGTCGCACTGCACCTCTTCAGAAGAGTAACTAGAAGAGGTGACACGCTTTCAGTCTGCTTAATCTTGTGGATCCCCCTGTGACAGAGCTCGGCGTCGAAGTAAAGCGACTTTAGAGGGACCGAGGCCGGCGTTAGGGGGGGCCTGAGAAGGTAGGCGGCTCCTATATGGGTCGTGGAAAGCTTGAGGTGACGTATCGGCAAATTTGTGACGATCCTGAAGAAGTCCTCTTCGAGGCACACCCCATCGTACCATGATACCGCCTCAAGGTTAGGCATTGCGTATTCCATAGCCGCTAGTAGAGGAGCTCGGTACTTGGTAAGATATTTTTCGAGTGCCTTTTCTCCTAGTATAATAATCTGCTCGGGGGAGATGTGGCAGCTTGGGACACGGGCTCGGAGGACGTTGAAGAAGTCTTGGTGGAACTCGGCGACTTTGCTCGGGTGGGAGTGGACCGTGAGTGTGCGGATACATGGTCCGATGAATGTTGGGCTCACAACATTGCTCAGGATGATGCCCGGGCTTTTCCTAATGCGAGCCTCCCTCTCGAGACTGTGCAAGAGATGCCATGAAGTTTGGCTGTAGTCTAGACATAGATCGGCGTACTGGCACGAGCCAGCAAGTTGTCTACAGTCCCTGCTCACCTGGGCTAATTTTGCGAGGGTGCGCTTGTCATCCGCAATGAAGTCTATAATGCTGGCTAAGATCTCGAGCGGCAGACTGAAAAGCGGACTGCTTGAAGTGACGGGCCGTCCTTCCTTGACCTTGGGAAGCAGCAGCGGCAGCCGCTTGTATTTCACTTTGCCAAAGGTGTCTGCCTCAAGACCCAAGGATTGGGCGTGAACGAGAACGGAAAGGTCGTGTCCGGTCATGGTTTCAGGAGTTTGAGACGGCAAGATCACAGTCGGCGGCGAAAGAGCTGAGCACAAACAGTCTGCGCCGGGTCAAGTGCAGTGAAACGCGGTGAGGATGGACAGATAAATGGCCCGATTTCGGAGCGTCGCGTGATGTAGTGTTGGTGACGCTAGGGCCATTGCAAGGGGCGGAGGTTCCCCTGTCTCCTCCCAAGTCTCGGTCAAGCATTCTGCCAGCTGCCATTCGATCAAGTCCATTCATTCATTCCTCAATAAATAATCGAGAAGGAGTGTAGCGGGGTCTAGCAGGGGTTAGGTGTTGGACCTGATGAATGGACCATTCCCTTCGTGGCGCTCAAGCGTAAGGTTTCGTGCAGTGAATGTCATAAGTACAGTTACATACCGGTAAAACCGGGCTTCCGTCGCCAATCGCCATCAACGCGAGAAACATATCAACGCGAGAAACATACTCTAGAACAGGCCAGGCCCTCCAATTCTAACCACTCTTCTCCAAAGAGTAGTTGTTGTCTTTTCGGCAGGTCCTAGAAGCAGGGGTAAAAAAGGAGAAAAAGAAATGAGGAAAAGATCGCATGGACTGCTCTGGTTCGACCTCGAATGTAGGAAGTCCCCCGCTGGACATGTACCTACGAAAAAGAACAATTTTCCCTAACTTTCTGAGCGGCCCAATTGACCGCTAGGTGATTGGCCGCAGTGCTGGTGCTTGAGCTGCCCGGTTAGAAGCTCCTACCATAAACTCATAATATGGCAGGGTCCGTATGTGTCGAGGAAGGTGTAGAAGGCGCTCCTTCCCTTGGCCTTAGCACTTGGAATGCAGAAAGAGAAGTAAGTAGAGTGTAAGCGAGAACACTGATGATTCTGTGAGAGATAAACTCGGTAAGGCAATTACAGCCGATTTGGAGGCATTAAATGTGTGTGCCATCCGGACCTTTCTCCATGAACCTTAAGCCTGTCTAATTCCTCTCAGCCAAATTCCAGCCCTCACTGTTGTCCCCTGAACAATACCAAAATCTTGCTGCAGGGCCAGACCTGACGCCGCAAGCACATCGGTAAGGGCCACTTCAACCGCACCTATTTCCTCCTCCTTGTCCATCAACGCGATTCTTACTGGAGGGCCGGGAACCATCCCTGCCTTGATCTCAACATTGAAGGCCTGGTCAAAGGAAGGATTTTCAATGTCGGAGCCAGGGGAATCGCTCTTAATGGCGGTGCGGAAAACCTGTTCCCCCCAAGAGACTTTCACGCTCGGCTTCAGTTCTTGCCGCCTCCCTTTGATACCAAACGCTGAGGCCACGAGCACCGTCATGAGTCCGCATATGCCGGATCCCTCTTCAGAGAAGCTAGTTGCGTCGGGTACGAAGCGGAAAAACTTTCCACTGAGGGTAATCTTCGCATCTGTAGGCTGGTCCTCGTGGTTCAGATTTATCTCTTGTTTGCCACCCTCAAGGAGGAGTTGTTTTACGGTAGTAGACCCGACTCCAAGGTTGTCATCCGAGACAGTGTCGTCATCCTTGACATCGAGTTCGATGACCTGCTCGATATCGCTAACCAGGAAATCGTGAGTCTCGTTCCACTCTGGATGGCGGTCATTTTTAATCGTTGACGTTTGCCACTGGTCCTGCGGCGAGACGTTAACTTCGACGAAGCAGTCAGGAACGTCGTGCACCAGTTTCTTCAGTATATTCCGGTTCTTTTTCTCTTCGCCGAAATTTTGACCACTCTCGACGGTCAGGCGCAGGACACCAAGCGGGTGTTGGTATGTTTTGAAGTAGTCGTTATTGGAATCGAGCTTGACGAGGAAGCGCTTCGGGAGCACGGCCATGGAGGAGATTATGCTGAGCGCTATTTTGCGCACAGCACGATCCACGAGCCCAATGTTTCCAATGCCGCCTGCGTCGGTAAAATCTAAATGAAGTCGTGGCGGGCTGATGAAAGCAACTTGGGCGGCACCGATCTGATGATCGAACAAGTCAGTTTCAGCTTGCTGCGAGAGAGTGAAGGGAAGAAATTTTTTTCTACCAGAGGAATGACATTCGTCAAAGGGCAAAGAAGGATGGACAGTTTGCCATTCAGTTTGACATGCTGGACTCCCTAGACAAAAGCTGTTCAGCTCAGATTCGCGCAGCCATAGGTCAACCCGGAAACTTACAATTTTCGGGAGCTTCTCAGCATTCAGCTCAATATCGCACACCCCATCCCAGTCAAGGTCCATGACCAACTTAATGCCTCCAGCCTCTGTCTTATGGACATCGATGTTGACGAAATGGATTGGCACTTTGCCGAAATCAATCTTCGTGAACCGGAGGGAGTTGAGCGGAGGAGGTAGCATGCTGGCGAGCATTGGCTCGGCAGCATCTTTGATTATTCGGCTGCCGGCGACGCAAATGTTCGGCCATAGCTGGACGATTAGTGCGTTCAAGAAACCTGTGTATGCTCATTAACATTCCATACAGAAGGCAGAGTTAGGCAAATGAAAAGTGTACTTGCCAGGGGATTCAGTCCCATCGAGGGCGGTAAGCGACTCTACGAAGGACGTCATTTTGGGCTGGACTGCCTTCAATATTGGATCCAAAGGAATGATTATTATTAGGGATGGAAGAGATCTGGTGTTCCGAATTTGACCATCTGCTTTAAGGTTTGGTTCACGATCTCCTCTCCTGCGAGATTATCGGGTTGGAAGATGTTTGGGCATGATGCGGGGTTACCTGCGTGCCAAGGAACTAGCACATACTAAGGGTTCAGCTGTACTTTGTAAAACATACGGAGTGCAAGGCGAGGTATCGCCATTTCTCCTCCTCCCCTCCGTGCTACCGTCGAGCTTGGAAGTTATATATTCAAATTGGTCTGAAGAGGTGGATGTTGAAGACCCTGCGATGGTCAATGTTCCTAGAATCCTGAGTAGAAAAGCTTTGGCGCCTTCGACTAATAGAGGAGCGAGGGTAGGAAAGACCTGGTTATCGGTCAAATTGTCGGACTATTTTAGAAAAAAAGAAAATCCATGAATTCGGACTTCGTAGTAAAGCAGCAATGGGTTCGGATCGGGCCAGCGGTTGTTATTAGATAGCAAATAGCAGCTTAAAGGATTTATCGAATGTGTAACTTGTAGATGGAGTTTCTCTATTGCCAGGCGTATGGGACAAGCACTACACACTTACCGATACCTGTGTGTTCTGCCACCACTTCAAAGCCGTGCGCCCAATCCTCCACCTCGAACTTCTTCACATCGACGAAGTGTTTGCCTCTGGGGAATAGCCCCCGTTCCAGCATTTTAATGAAGTGGATAATGTCTTCCTTCTTGCGCATTAGTTTACCTATCCAACATCTTTTTAGTACACCATAGGTTGAGTACTATGCGTCGTACAGTTCTGGGCCACCTGCCTTTCAGCATGATGCTACTGCTCATGATTCCCTAACCCAAATGTTGAGTGTAGCACCCATCAGACTGACCCTGCCATTACGGCAGAGGGCTAATATATCGCTCCGAGTATGGATCGACGTGGCGGCAGTCTTTGGCGTAAAATCCAACACAGCATCCACCGGGCCGAAGACTTTTGGTGTAGCTGCATCTTCGTCTTTATTCCCACAGATGACTACACTCTCGATACCTGCTCCTGCGTTCCCGTTTATGACATGCTTCTTCAAATCGGCTAGCTTCTCTCCATTTGGTCCCATGGCAATCACTCTCGCGCCCATGGCGAGCGAGGGCGACCTGCACATTGACCCCTGTCGCGGGACACACAATGATCATCTCGCCGGGCTCGAGCCTAATGTCCCTTAGACTAGCATATGGGGCGAGGAGATGTGCCATGTACATAAGATCATGCAGCGACTATCCCAAGTCTTTGCGGAATGCAGTTCTCGAGTGGCACCTCGACGAATTGCGCAAAGGTCCCCGAATCCCACCACAGACCCCGCATCAGCTTTTTGTTGTTGTCGCTGGAACATTCGTGGATTGCCATCAAGAAAAGACAGGCCGGGTCATCGAGGCAGCGGATCACGCAGTCGACATACACTAGCTGCCCAGGCTCCAACGCGGGATCCGGCCCAACCACGGCTCTGTGGCCAACCGCGCTGTAAACCGCCAATTAGGGGGTTGGGAACGGATAGGGTCCCCATTGTAGATCTTCCCATAGAAGGGCAGTAGGCCAGCCGCGACGCCAGTAATCCTAGAGCCATTCGGCTACTTCCGTTTTCCTTTACTTGGTGGCGCTCGTGAAGAGAGAAAAAGAGCCGGTCAGTCCCATGAAACCTACGGCAGACACGCACCTAGAGATAGGGCCTTGTTTCATTGAAGGTCACTTACATATCCATCAATTCGCTGATTGCGTGATTATACGTCACCCCTCTTTAGGAACGCTGACGGGAGCTCGGCCCCTGGAGCGCGGCACTGAACGACCATCACTGACCAGGCAGGCATCGCCAGTAGGAGACCACCCGAACCTCACCACGCATCAAATTAGAGCTGAGTAAGTATGGGCCCCTGGGTTATCGTACAGGCCTCTTCAAGTTCTTGAGAAAATCGATCTATAGCCGGTCTGCTTAGTCCCACCTCACCGCTCGGAACTTCATCACCAGAGTGCGCCCCAGAGGATACAGGAATTGCTGGGACCCAAGTGTTCCCTTTCATGTGGTACCCAAGACACACTCTTTCTTTGTATTTATTGCTGGATTAACTTTCGCACAAGACGTAACAGAGAGGAGGGCTGGGACATTCACCGACACCTTTACTGAATATACTCGCCACCACCTAAAGCGCTGGGGATAGGGGCTCTAGACTGAACCCCTAAGCACGAGATGATTAATCGGTTTTCACATATGCTACTTGATGGTCTTGGAAAAAAGTGGGAAACAAACGAAAATTAGTTCACTGGAGCGGCCGTCTACACGGACCGCTAACAGTCAAATGCTAAAAAAAAATCTGTGCAGACAAAAGGAGGAGTTGGTGCTATTCCACCACGAGGTTGAGAGCAACGTCTCAAGTCTCCACTTCCTTCTGTTTGCTATTAAAAGAACAGGATATGGGCAACAGCGAGCAGGCGCAGGATTATAAGAAATAAAAGGAAAATGTAAAGCACAGGCGCTTAGGCAGCAGACTTCCCAGATTCCATGTTCTTGGCGTTGATATCCTCGTCGTGTTCAGCGAGACGAACCTCCTTCTCCACTTGCTCGAGGTCGATGTGGGCAACGGCGTCATCGCCGTCAAAAATGCGAGCAATCTCCTCCAGAGTAGGGCCCTTAGTCTCAACATAGAAGAACCAGACGAACACAAGCTCTAGGAAGTCCCAGAGAGTGTAGAACAACATGAAGTTCCAGTGGTTGGGGAGGTTGTTCCACGCCAGCAAGTTGGTCTGGTTACCAATAGCAAGGATGGCCTGAATAGTGATGTTCAGAATCATCATGCCCTTAGCACGGAGACGGAAGGGAAGAATCTCCAAAGCGTAGGCGACCAAGAGGCCAGAGAAGCCGATATCATAAAAGATACCGAAGAACCAGATGAAGACGACCTGGGCGTAGCCGGAGCTGGTGTTGGTCTCGCCAGAGTTCTCGTAGACAGCGCCAGTAATTGTCCAGCATACAAACGAGACTACCATACCGGTAATGGCAGACAGGAACAGAGGACGACGGCCGAGCTTATCAACAGTCAAAGCAGCGCCAATGGAGACGATCAGATCCAAGATGGTCTTGCCTGCGGTGAGCTGTGAAGGAAGGTACGTATGTTAGCAATTGAATCGCTCCTCCAACTGATTGCTCTGGTATTCAGGCAAGAGAATGGAGTCGTTTTAACTACTTACAGCAAGCTTCTGGTTCTGTTCCTTAATACCAGCATTAGTGTAGATGTCGTCGATGTAGTTGGAGAAAAGGGCATTTCCGGAATACTGCGAGATAATACCGAGGGAGATAATGATAGCAAGTCGCCATCGGTTACCCTTGGTGCGGAGGAAATCAACATAGCTGGAGTTGCGGTTGGCCTGGCTCTCCATAAGGATAGTCTCCTTGATTTCACGGAACTCAAACTGGACGGTAGCATTGCTAGCGTCACCACCAGCATGATGTCTCACGAGGACGTTGAAGGCCTGATCAGGCTTATCCTTGCTGATGAGGAAACGAGGGGATTCGGGAATCCACCAGACACCACAGAGTTGGAAAATGGAAGGGAAGGCCTGGATAAGAGTAATAGACCTCCAGCTCCAGTCGTTGCCGATTTGAGCAGTGCCCCAGCCGATGACGGAGACGACTATCATCAAAGGAAAAGATTAGCATCATACTTGGGAGACTGCATTGACCTGGAATCTACTCACTCAGCGAGCCCAAGTTCCAAAGACAGTTGTATACGGCAGTGAGGGGGCCACGGTGCTGGGGATGGCAGATCTCGGTGAGCAGCAGCGGCGAACACATCTGAGCGGGGGAATTTCCGAAGCCAAGCAAGAAACGGCCGGCCAGCCACACTGTAGGCAAAGCAATAATGTTAGTTTCTCTTGACATCGCGGGTGCCTGTAAATATCGCGTAGGGCCCCTGTTGCCGAGCCTGGACATTCAGAGGCCTGGTTTACGATTCCGGGGAAGGGAGAGGATCGTCGGCGTAGGAGGCAACTTACTTCCGTATCCGTTGGTGAAGGCGGAGACGAAAGCACCAACAATCATGATTGTGCAGCCAATCATGATAGTAGGCTTACGACCCAGAAGATCGGCCATGTAGGGGGTGATGAAGAAGGAGATGATGGAGCCAATGTTGAACATGTTGACCATGATGCCGAGGAGGTTCTCGTCCTTGGTCCATTCGCCATCGTCGCCCTTGGTGAAAACGCTGTGGTGGCTCTCGTCGAAGTATTCCTTAAACTTGTCCATTTGCTGGGCAGCGTTCATCAACATGCCGTCGTAACCCGTGGTGGCCGAAGCGATGAGGAGGAAGATGCTCATGAAATAGAGCATCCGGAGATGCGGTTCCTTGGTCCACTTCACCCTCTCGAATTGAGGGGCGTCACCGCGAGCGGCATTGGCGGCGTCACCGCCGGCGTTTGCGATGGCGACCATCTTCGACTATGGCTCCCGGTGGGACACTTGAGAAGGGGGTCGACTTGGGGGAGGGCCGAATGCCTTAAGGTACGATGAAAGAAAAAGAATTGAGGTATCACAGGAGGGATTGACCACAGGGTGGAAAAGAAAAAGAGCACAGGATGGATGCAGAGATCTCTGGGACGGGAGGTATAGAAATATATACCCCAAATTTCCAACAGACCAAGCCGCCCTAGCAAGCTCGGTTACTCGATGCAATGGGTGCGGTGCGGTGCTGAGGCCGAAGGCTGGAGGATAAAAGCAAAAGGTAATATTGAGAACCACATACCCAAGGGAGCGGCTGGATATATAGTAGTAGGTAGATCTATGAGACCCAGGGTCCAGTCCCGTCCCAGGGAGCACCACACTATGACCCTCGACCATCCATCCATCGATCCTGTCGTGTGGGTTTGGGGGTAGCGGAACGGCGTAGTACCACATGGGGCGATCCGGAACGCAAAATACAACTCCGTGACAGGGTCGACAAGTACGAAATACAAGAGCGCAGTCTCAAGCATTGAAGAGCTGCCATTGCTAGCTATAGTGGGGAAAATTGGGGAATCCAAACTGGGAAGACGGAAGCATGGGCCGAACGAACCTGAGGGCTGTAGAAAGAAAAAAAAAAAAAAAAAGAACGCGAAGTGGTACTGACGCTGGACCGTCACACTTCGCGAACAGGTTCCAGCAATGAAGTAGCATCAATCCATCAATCGCGTTGGCACACCACCCCCATGCCTGCAATTGCAATCTGTCCCGGGCCACCCATGGTTTGTCATCCATGCACATCAAAATGACAATATCACACCCCCCCACCCCCTGGTTCCTTCCCCGCCTCTCTTTTTCCCCATCCCCCGGTCTCTGCCCCATTCGCGCTTCCCACCTGCCTCGCACCGCGTGGCTTGATCTCCTACGTTAGTGTACTCCGGTGTGCTTGCGTGAGTAGTTTACTGAGTAAGTTGGTAGTTATGTCGCCCAGTACGAAGTATACTTTGTAGAATAGTATTAGCCTTTGTCGCACTGGCTCGCGCTCCCCCTCCCTGTCATCACACCAAAGCCTTATTAGCCGTTCGTCGGGTTAGTCGTTGTGGGGAGAGGAGGTGAAGCTGGTGCGGGCGAACTAGCAGTCAAGAACCGGGTCGGCAAAAAGCAGGATTGCAGGGGTACGAGAACGGCAAATAGGACGAAAGCGCACGCGGATTCCGTCTCTAAGTTCGCCCGACATGAAGCCGTGTCAATATTTCGCTGTTAGTCAACAGAGGGGAGGAGGGGGGAATGGAAATTGGACCGCACCTTCCCCCCAGAGTTGAACGACACCCAGGTCTGCCCTCGTTCAGCTCACAGCACCACTGGAACTGATCCAGCTCCTATTGGCCTGGCCTGGCCTGTTTCCCAGTTTCCCGGCGCATCGGACCCATCTTCCAAGCGGTCTTTCGCTCCGCCGCTCATCCCATCAATTGTCACTTCGTGTTTCGTCGTCAGCAACATGAAGGTCATCGGAAAAAACATCCAACACGTAAGGCATTTTTATAATAACTCCACACGGAACAACTGTTAATTGGAAGGGTTACCAAGCATGAAGATTCTAATTGGGTCCGAAAATAATTGATGTAATTTTTGTGATCTGCTGAGTCTGCGTGCTATATTTTTTTGCCTCCCGCGTTAACAGGCAATCTACTCATGATTACCTTTGTAATTTGGCATCGTTGGGCTTGACACAAGGTTGTGTCCGTTGTTTTATGTTGGATGGGTGGAACCAATAAGGTATTAAGGCGAGGGCAGGGAAAAAAGAAAGGAATGGGAGGAAAAAAGGAAAA
>PGIR01000268.1:0-40949 GCA_002812735.1 Scedosporium dehoogii
CATACGATCCCTTTGTATTTGATGCTCACAGGACATCTCTATTTTCTAGCCAATGTTGACAAGATCATAAACGAGTGTCGCGGGTAAGTAAAAAACCTGCAAACCTTCTCTAAAAGCTATGAATAATGTCGGAACTGACCACCTGCCGCTTAGAAAAGGATATACAGACCTCAGGGATCCGGGTCTTCCAAATGGCGACTTCGAATGCCAGGATTCCTCCCTCTACAAGCCCGGCGAGAAGAAAGCCTGCTCCGCCAACTTCAGAGCAGCAGGCCTCGAGGACTCTTCGGCATCAAACGGGGCCACAGCCCCTCCGCCGACCCAACCCACTTCGTCTCTACGCCAATCTCCCACACCGCCCGCAACCGGCGCCACCTTCCCAGAGGAAAACCTCACAGCCAGCAACAACGGCGCAAGCCCACCCTCTCTAGGAACCGAACCCGGAATTAGCCCCGGCGTAAAAGCGGCCGTGGCTGTGGCATCCATCGTTGCCTTCCTCGCAGTCCTCAGCTTCTTCCTCTGCTTGTGGCGCCGTCGCAAACACCCTCCTCCTTCACCGCCGAACGAGCCCAGACGCAGCCTCCGCTCCAGGATCAAGCACGGAGGCGACAGCATAACAACCACCCCATCGTCTTTTACCACCTCTCCAACCCGCTTCATCTCTCCTGCGCCGCCACCAAAATCCTCCTCTTCCATCACACGCGGAAACGGTGGGCCTTTATCACCTCCCTTACGTCTCAAGGACAGGAAACTCCTACCCACGTTCGCGAATAACGCGGCTCGCAAACCACCACATGGAAATCGTCACGGATTGGTTCGTTCCCCGAGCGATTCTTTCCCCACGTCGCCGCTCTGCGCGCCAACGACGAGTAAGCTCGAACCGAGACTCGAGCGCGGTCTCTACTCGGGTCCCAGACCAACTCCGCTCCACCACGAGGGGAACGCAGGAGGAGGACCGATAAGCAGCAACGCGAGCACCAGTGGCTCCGTATCTGGCACCACAAGTACCACAACTTCATCCTACTCGACGCCGGCCGTCGTCGGCGGAACAACCCCTCCTCCTACCTCATCACCTACGCGTCCACCCAGACCGCACGAGACACCCTTGGAGATACCTGATCTGGTCACCCCCGCCACCGGTCCCCGCCATTTACAGAGCCCAGTGCCGGCCCCAGTCTCACCGCGGGATATAGGGGTCGCAGTAAGTAGTGCGGAAAAGAGTCCATCAGGTCAAAAGGTCTCTACCGGGTCAAGTGGTTTATGCGCGTTGACGGAGCAGTGTGCGCGAGAGGAGAGGGAGAGGGAAAGCTGGTGTATGTTTCGCGTCGCGGACGGAGGTGCGCCGGGTGTTTCGTCGGCTTCGGCGGGGGAGGGAGTCTTGGCGAGTCCGACGTTGGGAGAAGGTGAGCTGGAAAGGATGGGTGGCAAGTATAATTGAATCTAGATAGTTTTCGTTTCTTTCTCCTTTTTATTTTCTTTCCATTCTCCTTTCTCTTTTTTTCCTTTTTTCTCCCAAACCTTTTTGCTAGGGTTGGGTCGTAATCGAGGTTAGACAGTGAGCAAATGTTGAATCCATAAAACGTTTGAAAAGAAGTGAACTGTACAAAGTCATTGAAGTTTTGATATTCATCCATCTATGATATAACCACCACATAACCCATTTTACTTTTGTCTTTTTTTTCTCTTTCCTTTTATTTTATTTTCCCCCAATCATCCAATACTACGCAGTCTCAGACTTCTTCTCTTCGGGCTTCGTCTCCTCGGACTTCTTCTCACCCTCCTCCTTAGCCGCCGCCGGATCATTCTCATAGCCCTCAACCTTGATATCCTTCAGCCCAAGCTCCTCCTCCTCCTCATCCGTCCGCTCATACTTCACCCTCGTAATCTGCGGATCCGGATTCGGCGGGTCCACCAAGCTCTGAACGTAACTACTCGCCAACGGATCGGTAAGGGTGACGGTAAACGGCTTCTCGCCCGCAATGGCGAGATCCAGAGTATCGAAGAAGGACTTCCACGTCTCCTTCTCGTCGCTGGAGAGCGAGTCACCGCCTCCGGCGCCCGACGCGTCGGCCTGGAAGATTTGGCTATGCAGGTCTCCGCGGACCTGCGTGAAGAGGCCCTCGACGGTGGTAAAGCGACCGCCGAGAGTTCCGGGGTTGACGGACAGGTTGAGCTCGGGACACTCGAGGGAGCAGGTCTCGCTCTTGAGGATGTCGCGGCCGAGGTCGCGGGAGTCGCGGACTTCGAGGGTGATGCGTTCGCCTAGCTCGGGGATCTCGCCGCCCGTCTTGACGTCGTTGGAGCGGTAGCCACAGGCGTCGCAGACGGTCGACATGAGCACGACTTGTTTGAAGTGCGGGATGTCGACCATCTTCATGTGCGTCGTGCAGTTGTGCATGCAGCCGGGGCAGGTGGCGGGGAAGCTGTAGACTTCGTTGGGGATAATCTCGCCCTCCTCGGTGAGGCCGGGTTGCTTGGGACCGGGGACGAGCGTGGCGCTGTCGTCGGTGGCCGAGAGGCCCAGGGCGGCGTTCTGCTCTGGGGTCCTGAGGAATTCGTGCTTCTCCCACTTGCCTACGCCGTCGGTCGGGTTCGGCGCGATGAAGGAGTTACCGGCGGGGTCGTCGATGGCGACGCGGAAGGGGAAGGACTTGCCCTCGAGCATGTCGCGACCTTTCTGGACCACACCTGCAATCTTCTCGTATAGCTCGGGCTCGCGCTCCTTGCGAACATCTTGGTTCAGCTCCAGGTCGTCGAGCGCGGTGCGTAGAAGACCCTCGATGTTGCTGAGCTGGCCGCGGCCCGGTGGCATCTCGAGATCTAGTTCGATAAACTTCGCCGTTGCGGAGTCGGCCTTGACGATCTGGCGTGAGAAGTCGGCCATGTCGGTTAACCTGAGCTCGTAGTAGGCGCCCTTCGGTTGCAGCTCGGAGGCAGTCTGGATTTCATTATTCCGGAACCCACAGTGCGGGCACTCGAAGGACATGAGGATGATTTCGCGGAAGTAGGGGATGGCGGTGAGGAAGAGGCGTGTAACTCCCTAGACACAAGATAGGTGGTTAGTTAGATATTAAACGGACGACGGGGGGAGGAACCGATGCGCAAACGAGAAACAACTCACATTCTTCTCGCAGTTCATGCACAGCGATTCGATTTCCTGGACGACCTTCTCGTCATCTTCCTCAGCTACCTCGCCGTTAGTTGGCGCGGCGACCTTGTCGACCTTGCTTCCGATGGCCTCGAACTCGGAGGGGCGGGCGGGGTTGGCTTGCGCCGTGGTTTTCGTCTCTTCGGCGGACATGATGTAAACGAGGAAATTTCTTGGGGTATCTCTCTATGTTCTCGTATTCTTATCCTCCGCCTTTCTGCGTCTAGAAATAAAACAAAGGTCCGATTGGAAAGGTGAGGTAGATGAAGGGACCGTCGCGATGGCTGCGGGTGGTGCACGATATGTATGACGATTTTGGTCTTGCGATTGGATTTATGGTGGGGTAATTTTTTTCCTTCTTTTGGAAGTCGATGGGACCAGAAAGAAATTTTTGCTTTCTAATCAATTTGATGGAGGGGTAATTTTTGCAGACAATCGACCCTCTAACTTATAGTCAGAGGGTCAGAGGTTCAGGCACTCGAGGTTACTATGTAGCTGCATAGCCCAGCGGTCGTGGCGGGGCCGTAGCTGGGGCCGTTAGTGGGTGCTAGCGCTAACGAGTGCCTGGAAGCAGTGGAAAGTCGCCTCGAGATAGAGCTTTCGCCACTGAACTAGATCAAGCTTGCGGGTGCTGGAACCTTCCAGCTGAGGCTTGACGATGCCTTGGCCGACTCTTGTCGCACACGCTCTTGCTCAGACTCAGACTCGAACCGGGGGTTTCGTAGAATAGTTTGTTGCCGAGAGGGTAAAAAACCCGTGTTCACTTCTTCATAAAACTGGCCAGGGACAACCCGGCGCTCGGCTTAGAAGCCTTGCTATCAGCCAGGAGAGCTTGTAGCCCAGCCTTCCGATTCTTGGCTCTCTTCTTGCTGACAGCATTGGCAGACGTTTTTGCGCCTGAAGCTTCCGATGCCTGAGATTTCAGGTCGGATGTCACCAACTTCGACCGTTGAGCCGCCTTTACACGGGCTACAGAGGGAGGCGGAGGTAGCTGGATCTCGGTAACCCTGCCGCATCGATCGCAGGATATCTTCTTCAAGATTCCTATGCGTCCAGGCTTCTCTTGCACGGTTCCCTCTTTCTTCTGAGTGACATTTCCCTTGCTTGATTGGTTCGAGAACCGTTGGTTTGACTTCTCTTGGGCTCGTCTTCGAAGAGCCTTGTCCGACTCGATCTTCAGGATTGCGCTGCATCCAGGTATAAGGATGTTGCCGCAAGCCATGCATACGCGTTCCTTCTCGACATCCGAAATGGGAATGCCGTTGTTGGATGTAAGAAGGATTCTTCGGCTCATGAGATGGGCGGAGACTTCAGGGGCAGAAGTCGCAAGCATGTGCGCGGCGTCGGTGAGGTAGCTCAAACGAGCCTGGAGTCCTACGGTCGCCATGGCGCAGTGGTATGGCTGCTATGGACTATTTTAGCATTCGGAGCACAAAAAGTGCCATCAAGGTGAATGAAAGCTGAAGCGAAGTTGAAGTGCGGTGTCGAGTCGGGATGTTGAAGGAGACGAGGGATTGGTTGTTGGGAAAAAAATTGTTAGTGTCCTGACAGCAGGCGAAGTCACTATAAATCTCGTAGAAGGATCAAATGCTGACCCCTGCACATCCCACGAACATCACATCCACTTACACTCCGTTTCCACCTCACAGCTAAATACTTCAGTATTTTTCGAATTTATTTACTGATTATCTTATTTAAATTATGACCGGACAATCTCCCACTTGAGATTCGTGATGCCGACTTCCTCACCCGCCTTCTCATCATAATCAAACCATTCTCCCTCAGTGAGGTCAATGGCAGTGAACTTGGTGCCCGAATCAGTTCCCTCCGCCAACCACTCACCCTACAGGCAGGTTTAGCACAACATTCAATACTCTTTCATTTGTAGGTTCGATGGCGGTGCTTACATCGGGTCGAAACTCCACGAACTCGAGACCGCGGCAGTCGAACTCGACGATCTTCTGCTTCTTCGGTGGGTCGTTCTGCTCATATGCCGCCGGTGCTGCCTTGATATTGGCAGATGACTCTCGCTGTTCGCAGCCGTTAGTCGAAGAAGGGAGGAGAAAAAGAGTCACAACCACGTCTGATTATAGGATGTATCTTGCCTTGCAGTTCTTGCATTTCCAGACAAAGTTGGCCTCACCACGGCTGCCGCTCATCTCATTCATGTCCTGATAACGATGCATGGTAAGATCACTGGTTCCCCAGGAAAAACATAGAAGCACCTCCTCCTCATCGGTCAGACTAGAAGCTCATACAAATCGACTAAGGGCAACATCGTTTCCGTGGATTTCGCGGCAAGACGTGCATTGGACCTTGAAAGTGTACCAGAAGGGGTTGGCCTCTGTGTCGTTTGGCCGGAGATTGGTAACTCTGCCAATTAAGGAATCTTGTCAGCCATCGAGCGCAGTATCTTCATTTCAGCCCAGACTTGGAAACCACCCACCCGGAGAGCTCTGCCGTTAGTACAAGCGCAAGCATTTTGAATGTAAGAGATGTGTAGAATGCGAATACAGAAGCTCTAGATGCTAGTCTCAGGATCGCTTCGATTGCTATGGAACGAGGGGCTTTTTCCTACTGCCCCTCCCTGAGCTGACCCAATCTAGCTTGAGCACAGACCGCAGGGAACTTGCCTTTGGGGAACCGTTATTAAAATTCCTTACATAATCAGCAACCTCTTCGCTTGCACCACGGAACTCAGACCTGATCAGACTACTTTCACGTGACCGGGTCAATTCGACATCAGACCATCTGGTGAAGCAGCAAATGCAGAATTGAAGGGCATCATATCGATTCAAACCCATGCCTTGATCGGTTCGAAACACCAGCGAGCCACCCCCATCTCTTTGGCTCCCCTGCAACGCCAATGCCTCAATTATGCAGGGGTTCTTGACGAGAGCTGGCTCAGCGCGCAATTGCCGCTGCAAGACCTGCATCGACGTCGCCAAAACCGTTGTCCGAAGATCCACCACTGCCAACACCAAGGCGGTAGAGGGGAGGTACCGGACCGCCTTCACGACCCTCTACACGTCTATATTTGCGACCGCGGCCGTAGTCGACGCCAAGTGGAAAGATGATCGGAGGAGGGAGTTAGACGCCCAAATCAGCGAGGCCAGGGAGGCCGTCGCGCGACTCCAGCTCGAAAATGCCTCTCTCGAGGCGGAGCTAGGACCGGGAATTCTTGAGAGGGCGGGATATAAGAGGGCGAGAACGGCCACGGAATCTGAGAATTCGACGCTGGCAGAGACGGCGGCGGAAGCGGACCCAATCGCATTACCGACACGGAAACAGACGACAGACTTTTTCGAGGAGCATGGCGGGCAACATTGGGATGTTTTCCATCGCGAGCATTTCCGGAGGACGACGAAGGCATTGACGCGGTGGGATTACGATATGCTGGATTTATGGCTCAGGCTCGAAATGGAGCAGGATAACGAGGCAGTGTCGATGCCGGTCAATCGAGCCGAGGACCAAGAGTTCAACGTCATACAACTAGTCGACTACCTACTGCTCGAGCACGATCAGATATGCAGCGAGCAGAAAATATCTAACGAGCCGTCTCCGTTACGAGTCGCTATCGACAAGCTAAAGTCAACATGGCTCCCCGGCTCGCGGCGGGGTTACCAATCCCCCGCCATGGTGCGAGCCGCTGGCATACAGCTAGCCGAGGACATTGTCCAAGACATCGATTCCAATGTTACGGGAACTGTCGAAAGAATATGCTACAACCTCCTCACTTCACAATCCCCCATTACCCTACCCTTCTATAACACTCTCATCGTTCATTTAACCAAAGCACGGCACCACCGCCTCGCCCACTGCGTCGTCAAGTCGCGATTCACACACTTCAAAAATCAAGATGATCCAACTGCAACAGGAGTTATCTTGTATCACGACATGGCGTTTGGAAACTATGCGGGTGTCCACCGCAGTGCCTGGTCTCTCTTCCAGCAAGGCTCCGAGTACTTCGCTCAAAACGGTGAATTGATGCTTGAAGCTATTGTCCGGGCTCTGGCGGGCATCTTCAATGTTGCCGATGCTGTCTCCGCATTCTGCTACGGATTTTCCTCGGGCATCAACGTTCATCCGAAGGTGCTGGTGGATCTTATCGGCCTTTGCATCTGGAAGCTAGACCCCGCACCAGTGGTGATGCTACTTCGTGCCTTCACTGAAGAGCAAGAGAGGTTCGAGGCCATCCTCAAACATAGCCACACGACGCAATCGATACTCCTACATCAAATCAATTACCTTTTGGACATAACCAGCCTCTGGCAGCAGAGCCCATCATCATCACGCGAGCTCAAGCAGCGGCTTGAAGAGTACGACCTCAACCCTGAAGCCTTCCGTCAATTCCGCTCCATGATCACCCGACTAGATGTCGAGCGACAATGTAACCAGATCGATCACACGGTACGGAGGATAAAGAATAAACTCGGTCTTGGCAATGGCGGCATGCCAACGTCGCCCGCAAAGCTCCGGACCCGCTTCGAGCGCGCTCTCATCGAGGCGGCGGACTTTGATTCTCACATGAAGGCGGCCATGCCTAGATCGTGGATCGAAAAGAAGTCGCAGCTTCCGGGTCTTACTAAGAAGGTTTTGCGGAATGCGAAATACGGGAAGAAGAAGCCTTTGAAGCAGGGAATGATGGATGTCGAGCCGGTCTGGACGAGAGAGGACTATGAGGCTGCGCGGGCGAACTTGAGGATGGTGGTTCGTGCTAAAGAGTCGGCGGCAGAGGCAGAAGAACATGGCACCTATGACATCCCAGTACGAGAAGGCACCTCTCCCGATATGTTGCCCAAGGCCACTCCCGGCCTCCCTCTACAAACTTACGCCCTCCCCCCACAAAACCCAACAGCCGGGTTCCCGGTAGAGGGCCCGTTTGACGTCCTCAGACCCAGGCAGACTGCTGCAGCTCAATGGGGCCCTGTACATGGAGGTTATGAATACGGAAGGGAGGAGCAAAGGGCCGGAGCTCTGCATGGTTGAAGGGCCAACCTCCAGGTCAAATTTTGTATATCATTGCCTCGGGACCTTGAGAGTTCGCCCAAATTGAAGCAGCAATACCAGCTTGGCGGGAATCGGCATGGATGGTTGTTGAGCGTATAGACCCGTGTACATATCACTTATTTGTCCCTCCCCTCGCACACCTTTGCTTTCCTGTTTTCCTTTCTTTTCCCCTCACATTTTCTCGGTATAGAGGAGAGACGTTAGCATGCATTGACGGATGGACAGCATTAAACCGAAAGAGGTGGAATAAATCTCGATTCCTTTCTTTTTCGATAAAAAATAAAATCGCCGCAAGGGTTTTTCGTTCTGATTACGCAACGCATCTAATACCCGTAACTTTATTACTATGCCCATTTTGCGTTTGATGGCTTGAGACTCTCGTCTTTGCTTTGGACGGGATGACTTGGGGGCGGTCAAGGCATCCAGTCAGGATGGGCATCTGATCCACGGGCGGTACCAGTGGCCCGGATTGACTGGCTGTTGGCGGAACGGGCGGGCGTGTGGAGACGGGGAAAGCCAAGGTTTGTTGGCGGCAAATGGGAAAGATTGCTGAAGTTTGTGTCCGGATATGGGAAGGGATTTCCTTCGGATGTTCCCGCGTAGGGACTCGTGTTCGATTTGATGCTTTCTATTGTATGGATAGGCAGCGCAAAGGAAAAGCTTGGTGACAGCATTTCAACGGAGAACGGAGATCAATGCTGAAGCTGTGTTCAGGAGGTGTTTAGAGGGGTTCCTAGCTACCAGCTGGCTACAACTAAACCGAGAGATCTCCGAATTTGGCCCCGGACTCCCGATTTTGGGGCAACCCGGGGGAGAATAAAAGATTGGAGACTTGGAATACCATCAGTCGACCTTTGCAGGTACTACAGACTTATTCATGCGCATTGGAAAGCAAGCTCAATGCAAAGCGTCACAGGCAGCTCTGGCGACAAGAAAAGGCAACGACAAATGATTTATAAACGCGAACCAGAAAAAAAAAAATCTGACTAGTGGTCCTCACCTGACTTTCAGAGGGGCGAGCTAAGGAGTCTGGGGACTCGGGGTTTCGAGAGACGGTGAGTCAGGTTGGGAGTACCTGCCTCGGCGTGGCAAGGTGAGGAATAGGGTTGGTACAGCATACCTGTCACCGTCTACTGAGTACCCAGAGTTACTGCTACTCTGTGGTTCCCAGGGGTTCAAGCAGCACCTCTCCTCAACGTCCGTTGAACCCTTCACTCCGGACTCGTAGTCTTGAAGGGTAACACGAGTAGTTTTGATGTACTTGTTGTCGCCGTCTCTCGACATTCTACGAAGCACTGTTTTTTAGGCCTGGTTTTTTTTCACTTGCCTATTCTCCTTGCAGCTCACTCAACACTGGCGAGGAACCCGAAGGTTGTATCCCGCTGGATCGCCATCCATCTTGAACTTCTTCCTCTTCTCTTCTTGCCTCCCTTCCCATCTCCGTCTCCCACCCTCTGTCCCACTCTCTCCCACTCTCTCCCACATCCCCCCAACCTACCCTTACTCAACAATGCCCGCGACTTAAGCCCACCATGGGCCCCCATCCTCCTTGAAAAAACCGCTCAAGTCCGATGCTTGGTGCTTGATCAGGGTGAGTAAGTAACCCCGAAGCTCTTTATTTCCAGGAAAGAAGTACCTGCCCAACATCCTTGCAGCTTGGGGAGACCCCAAACTTCCTTCCACCGAAGTTGACTGGACGCGGTTTCATGGGGCTCTGCTGCAGGGCGACAATCACCGCAGCCTTTTGGCATTCACATGGGCACATCCCCTTGCGTTCTCTTACCGGAAACCCCCATCCTTTCCAACCAAGTGTTTCCTGGAGTATCCTGGAGCCGGGGTTATCAAGCTCTTCTTATTTCCCTGTATTTTCTTCTCTGATTCCCCCCTTCTTTCCCGGCAGCCCCGTGATCCTCTCCTCACGTCCCTGCATCTACAAGAATTCTTCAATTGATGTTCTATCGGCATACGGAGAATTTATGCTGGCATTGACTTTCCCTTGACTGGACGGCGGAGTTCTGTATCGCTGCGGTTCGCTGCTAACGCCTGCATTTCAAAGAGCTGCTCCCGAGTTCGAATCCAAGCTCCAACCAAGCTCGCCAAACTCCCCTGCACCCGGCATTCGATTGCCTTGGCAGTTGTGGACACCCCATCAAGCCTGTCCACTAATATCAAGCGGCAAACCTCTGCTCCCTCTCAACATTCCACGACATCTATGGGATAGGCATAACTTCAAGAGCACCTCACAACGAAATTGTCACTATGAAGTTTGGTAAAAAGTCGGTGTTGATTCCCGTCCCCTCGCCATGGCAGAGTTTAGCTCTTTCAAATTCATTTATTTTGGCTGGTTGAACCACTCAATGCAAGCTCTGGTTTTATGCTCTCCCCCAGAGCTCGCTGACTCTTCCCTGCATACAGCCTCCCCCGAAACCAGGTGCCTGAATGGGCTGCCTTTTACATCAATTACAAGGGACTCAAAAAGCTGGTTAAGGCAGCTGAGATTGCCTCACAGAAAGGGGAACCAGTTGATTTGGCAGGTAAGTGGTGTAAGTACCTGATTAATCAGGCTTAGCTTCAAACCTTCATTATTCAATTGTTGCCCTTTTTTTCTTATCTGCTTCTGCTTAATAACTGACTTTGGCACTGTCAAGAGTTCTTCTTTGCCCTTGATCGCAACCTGGAGGATGTAGATTCCTTCTACAATAAGAAGCTGGCTGATGCTCTTCGGCGGCTTAACCTCCTCCACGAGAGATATGGCTATGTCCCCGAGGTAGTCTCCACCCTTGATGCGGACGAGATCGAAGAGCTTATCGGCGCCCTCCTCGAACTGAGACATCTGTTACGCAATCTCCAGTGGTTTGGTGAGATCAACCGCAAGGGCTTTGTCAAGATCACCAAGAAGCTAGACAAGAAGGTAACCAATGCGGCCACCCAACATCGGTACATCTCCACCAAGGTCGATCCCAAGCCTTTCGCCAAAGACATGAATGTCACCCGTCGCCTTGCCGAGATCAACAAATGGCTCTCCATCCTCGGAGATGCGCAAAACGCCGACGATGCCAAATCCGATCGCTCCAGCCGGTCGCTCGGCCGGGCATCCGCAAAGGGTACCACCAACTTGCCTCAGTCTCGTCTTGATGCTCTCGACCAAGCAGCTCGCGCCGATGACATGACATCTCTTGAGACGAACCTTCAAGAGACGAACGCCCTCAATGAACCTTCCTTCCAGCCCCTCCTCCTCAACCTCCTCCAGAGGTCCATCACATCCCGTTCCAAACGGTGCATCGAGTACCTCCTCGGCAAGATCAAGACTCTCGATGAACCCGACGATATCAACTCGCGAAATTGTATCCACCGCCTAGTTATGCACATTGGCAGGACGAAGACGTCAGCTTCAAAGGAACATAGCACAAACACGTACCCGTTCCATGGTGGCACACAGTTCAGCTCTCAGTATCTGCAGCCTGCGGCTTCCGCTGCCTCCTCCCCGAAGGCACTCAACCAAAACGAGACGGGCCTGCTTGGCAAGGACGATGAAGCGGTGCGGCTGCTCATCTTTCTCCTCGATAAGCTTTCCCCGGAGCAGAGGCCTGCTCTGAAAAGCAAGGACTCCTTCGGCAGGCTTCCGCTTCACTATGCCGCCCACTTCGGCTTCGTCGTGTTGTGCGAAATCATAACAGCGAGGATGAAGGAGTGGGGCCAGTTTACCCTCGGAGACGACCTCGACTCTCCCGAATGGCAGGACGTCGACGGCCATGGGCCCCTCCACTTGAGCGTTATCGGCGGTCATCCCAAGACGACGCAAGCTCTGCTCACCGCTATGAGTAAGAAGCAACAACCGGCAGGCAATGGCGCGATTGAGATCACCAACCTGCCAGTCTCAAAGTCCGGCGCCATCCTCGGCCTGGCGACAAAGGCAAACTTTGGGGTGATCGTCAAAATGCTAGTTGACGCCGGCTTAGACATCAATTGGCAGGACAAGGCCGGCGAGACCGCTCTCCATATTGCGGCACGCTTTGGCCACACCGAGTGTGCCAAGGTTCTTATTGAGGGAACGGCGGATCAGAAGGCCGATATCGAAATCACAGAGTCTAACTATGCGTGGACGCCTCTCCATGTGGCAGCCGTCGACGGCCAACTCGAGATTGTCAGGCTCCTGGTCGACGCGGGAGCGGATCTTGCGAGACCAGACTCGTCTGGCTGGGTAGCCAAGGAGCATGCAGCGTTGCGCGGGCACATGGAGATTGCGCGTCTCCTAGACTCCCGGATGAAGGATGCACATGTGGCCGAGGGCAAGCCATCTAGAAGCCCAAGTCCTCGTCCCGAAAATGCCTCGATCCAAGAGCGCCGCTCGAACGGGGCTGCCTCGAAGCCAATCGAGCTAGTCAAATCATTTGGCCATCGCTACCTCACCAACGAAAGCCTTATCCTCGTCAGTCTCGGTAGCATGGACATGAGGAAGAACGTAGAAGCTGTTAGTCTTGAGAAAGTCCCTCTCACCGAAGCGCATCTCACGGGCCTCGATACGGCGTTGTCCGTTGTTGTTTCCGCAAGCGGTGCACAGGGCGAGCCTACCATTATCGATCTCCCCGCGCACGAAAACATCGCGACCGAGCCCGTCGTCTTCACAGCGCAGGATGCTACCAAGGTCAAGATTCTCTTCGACATTGTTCCCACGTACTCGGGAAACGCCAAGGACAAGATTGGCAGAGGAGTAGCCCTTTTATCGTCCATCCGACCCGTCGTCGGTACGAAGAGGATGAGCCTTCAGGGAGACGTGTGCGTTCCCATCATGGCGGGAAATCTTGAAGTCATCGGGACCGTGAACTTCAATTTCCTCATAGTCACGCCGTTCTCGCATCCCAAGATGGAGATTACGTCGAAGCAGACTTATTGGAAGAAGCTTGCAGATACCATGGTCATCGGGCATCGTGGTCTCGGCAAGAACGTGTCGTCTACTCGGTCGTTGCAACTCGGAGAGAACACGGTTCCTTCGTTCATCGCCGCGGCCAATCTCGGTGCGCAATACGTCGAGTTTGATGTTCAGCTGACCAAGGACCACGTTCCAGTCATCTACCACGACTTTCTCGTCAGCGAGACGGGTATCGACGCGCCGGTGCACACTCTGACGTTGGAGCAATTCTTGCACATCAACCCGGACTCGACGCGTTCCATGTACAAGGACCAGAACCTGAGAGACCCCCGAATGCGACCTCGAAGCAGCAGTCTCGATGCCAGGAAGTCGGTAAACGCACTCGTCGAGGAGATAAAGAAGCGCACGGAAATGGAAGAGCGGATGCGGCACACGCGCGACTTCAAGAGCAAAGGCTACAAGGCCAACTCGCGAGGCAACTTCATCCAGGCGCCCTTCGCGACGCTGGAGGACCTATTCCGCAAGATCCCCGAGCACGTGGGGTTCAACATCGAGATGAAGTACCCCATGCTCCACGAGAGCGAGGAGATCGAGATGGACACGTACGCCGTCGAGCTGAACTCCTTCTGCGATACGGTCCTGTCCAAGGTGTACGACCTGGCCGGCGACCGCCACATCATCTTCTCGTCGTTCAACCCGGACATCTGCCTCTGCCTCAGCTTCAAGCAGCCGTCGATCCCCATCATGTTTCTGACGGACGCGGGGACGGCGCCCGTCGGCGACGTGAGGGCGTCGTCGCTGCAGGAGGCTATTCGGTTCGCGAGCCGGTGGAATCTGCTGGGGACGGTGAGCGCGGCGGAGCCTTTTGTCAATAGTCCGAGGCTTGTGAGGGTTGTGAAGGAGAGGGGGTTGGTGTGTGTAAGCTATGGTGTACTGAATAATGACCCTATCATGGTCCAGGTATGTTCATTTCTCTTCTTGAAACACTATCCCCGCTTCGTCTCGCGTTGACGGCGTTCAATACTAATATGTCTTTTCTTCTTTTCTACAGAGGCAAGTCAAGGAGGGCATTGACGCTGTCATTGTCGACAATGTTCTTGCCATTCGCAAGGGTCTAACGACCAACAACGAGCGAGGAGTCGCGGATCAGGAAGACTCAACGACGGTGCTACAGGGCATTACCCCCAAGGAAAACCTGGGCGTTGTCGCATCATAATTGTTTTTGTACTTCCTTTTTTTTCGCGATTTTTTTTTCTCTCACGAGTTTTTCAACCTCTCTTTCTTGTGTGAGGTGAGGAATTGCTTCTCATGGCAGGACGGCACACATTTTTGTAGCATTTTCTGTGGCGCGATAGACCTTTTTTTTTTTTTTTTTTCCCCTTTCTTACGTTTTGAAGGCCGGTTCAACACGGCTTGTTGATAGAGGATATGAGTTTATGAAATGCCAAGATGGTTTGAACTGTTAGGATGATGTACCCGGAATATACAGCAGTCCGAATGTCGAGACTCTCTTTCGTCGAGGCCAACGGCAAAAACCTCCAGTTTTCTGCGTATGATCTGATATTGACCCGATTTGCCCCCCTCTTCTCTTCTTCACCAAGGACGATGGGGACTTGAGTTTCGAACTCCTTCAGCCTCGTCCGGGAATTCGGAATATGACGGCTTGGCTTCACATGCAAGTGGCGTAAGAGTGTGTTGACTCCCAAGCCCGGAGAGGAGAGGGAGGGAAAGTCGTCTCCTCACTAGATCCAACTAGTTTAATGGCCTTTAAGTAGTGGTATTTGAGCTAGCATCTTAGTATTACCAAACAACTGGGAGAACCCGGATGCATACAGACTCGTGAGCACCGATAGCTTGTTTTCCTACCAGCGGTGTTGGTGTGGGTTGATGATATTGATCCAACACTAGGCGATTTGTAGGCGAAGGACTGAGTTCTATGCGTTTACCCCCCCCCCCTTTTTCTCCAGGCTCAACATTCCTTGGTAGTTTATTTGCAGATTTCATGATAGCTGTCATCGGTGAGGCAGACCGGTTAGCCCCATTGCCACTCCGGCCGGGATGCCCAGCAAAACTGCGAAGGTTGGCGTTACCCTTTACCAAGTACAAACATGAATTCCTCCGTCCGCCGCCACTGGTATTGTAATTTGATGTTATTCCCAGGTGGGCTCTAAGCGCGAAGTAGCTGCTTCATATTGTTGGTGAGCCGCAAACATCTATTGCTAAGTAGTTCTTTCTCAGCTGCTTGTTCTCTTGCTCCTCACCTACAATACTGAGAACAAGGCAGGCCACTGGGAAGGATATTCATCCACCCATTGCGGTCAGGCTCCTGGGGCATCATGTCCTCAATGGAGAAGTAGCAAAGATACTGTGGGCCTCAGCATATGGATTCTAAGAACAAGCAAAGAGCAGTGGTCTTTGAAAGGGGCCAGTGGAGAGTACAATTCGAATGAATGAGAGACGTCAAAAGGCAGGCAAGCGGCAGCTATATTGTGTGCCAGCAACTCCTCACTTGTTGTCTAATGTGAAAGCAGCATAGAGCTGGTTGATAATGCCGATTGATTTGGCTTGGCTGACGATGAGCCTCCTAGGAATCCTTTTACTCTAGATGTCTCCAATATTCTATAAATCCAGCTTCCAGCCAGTCTCCAGGAGATCTCCAGAGTCATGATGAGGTTGTTTTAGATCCCACAACGGATGAAGCATCAACAGCCTCGCCGCTACCAACATGTCCATCTTCTTCAGACTCCCACCCGAACTCCGCGATCAGATCTATGGGGCTTGCTTACTGCATCCGAATGCTCTTAACCCTGGGTCCGACTTCGAGGGTATACGACTGCGTCTCGCAATTAACCTCTTCTACGTGAGCAAGGCGGTCCACCGCGAGGCCACCTCATTCTTCTACAGCAAGAACTGCTTCGACCTCACCAGACTCCACGATGTGGAAGTCGAGTTCCTGACGAAAATCGGCCGCAACTCAGACTATATCCGGTACCTCTGTTTCGACTTCCCGGGGTTCTGCACTCTCGAACCCGGCCATGTCGCTCTACTCGATTACTGCCTTGGCTGGCTCGCCAAGGTCCAAAGAAACTGCCCCAACTTGGCCACGATTACGACGGCTCTGTTCAGCTCGGATTACCAAGAGCGGGTGCTCGATGGACTCGGCCAACCCGAGGTTGTCGATGAGGCGTTGGGGGTAGTCGATACTCGCTTCCGAGCTATGCCGTCGGTGCAGAAGATTGTTGTCCAGCTGTGGGAGAAAGATGCCAAGGAGGATGTAAGAAGGAAAATGGAGAGTCGCGGATGGACAATCAAGACGTCGGAATATCTGGAATGGGATGCTGGTTTTGAACTTCCCTTTCCTCCTGATTTTGGTGACGATGATGATGACGATGGTGGTGACGATGGCGACGGTAATGATGGCGGTGGTGATGGCGGCGACTTTGGGGGATGCGAGGCAGACTGAATTCATCATTCATCGCATCCAGGTTCATTGGATGTACGCAACCAGAGTCCACGAGCAGGCATCAATTGACACATTATCTACGAAGTACTTCGGATCAAAAGAAACTACTTCGTAGGAACCAGATTTGACTCATTAGACAGAATGCTTGCACTACGGAATTGTAGTTTAATTTCCGTCTCAACTGTACACGCTTGTATTACATATGTACACCACTTTGCCTTCCCCCTCTTTCCCGTTTTCCCTTGCCTGGGCAAAGTTACGTTGTATTCACGGATTGTTGGGGAAGGCGCAGGCGGGCAGGCAGGATCTCGATGGTTTCGAGTTGGAAATGGACGGACTTCACCATCACACCGACACCCCGACACCGAAAACCAACATCGACACCAACACTGGCACTACTGGCACTGACATTGACACTGATCCGCATCGGAGTCCCTCGCCGACATTCCGCCAACTTGCAGGGTCCAAAACCAATATTTGATCATGAAAATGCAAGTTCCACGCCACTCACACACACACACACACACACACACACACACACACCGTGCCCCCTTGCCTGTTGCCAGGAAGCGGACGAGTAACGGATGAGTGATGGTAATGTCTCTGACTGTGTCCTGCAGACATGGGCTTAGCGGAAGGGTTGGGCGGACAAGGGCGGAATGGTGAATGTTCCTCTCCGACCTACCAGGTCCAGCGTCGTCTTTTTCCCATCCATGGTTCTCCACTTCCCGGCCTCGTCTCTTCATCCCCGGATGCTCAAGGATCAATGCCAATATTAGCTTCTTAGTCAAGGAAACTCGGGGCCCTGGCCTCCGTTGATGCTAGGAGCTCTTAGTGCAGCATGCTAAAGCGACGCCAATACTAGTTTAATTGAAGACCATCTCAGTCCGTTTGCGGGGTGCTGGTCCCAACCCCAACACAGCAACCAAGACGACTGTGAGTCGGAGAGTCTTGCCATCCCTTGGTGATGGCCGGTGAACCATTTCGAGTAAGTCGTCTCGTGCCTGGGTCCATGGAAGTACTACTTCGTACTCATGCTAACCCCTCGAGACAAGCGTTTCCATTTCACGCCAGGCCATTTTAATCCCATCAAGTTTAGTGATTGGCATGGGGTCTTCAAGATCTTAGCTTACCTCCCTTTCCCAAGGGGTCATCCTCATCGGGGACGGGCAACAGAGAGGTCGGCGCCTCGGTCACAACGCTGCTCTCAGCCCCGGCTAGCTAGCGGGAGTCGTTCATCCTGGAGGAACATTGAAGCTAATAATAATCTCTAGAAGATTCGTCATCCAACGGAAGATGCATGCCTCCGTGCTCATTGCTCCTCGTGCGCTTTTTGCTGCCGAGCGGAAATTATTGTGATGCTAGGATGTCGGAAGCTGGCTAGCACCGGCAGACTATAGTGTCCTGGCTCGAGTCTGGTAGATGGCTTTCCCCTTGGCGAAGTAGGAAACTCACTCGGCGAATTGCCGGTTGGGGACACTACTTCGTCCACTATTAGGATAGGTGAGTGCTAGATCGCAAGGAGAGAGGTTGGGTGCCCCAGACTTTGCCTGGCTTCTGTCCTCTCCTACGAAGTGCACCGTTGTTTCGTGGGCCTCTCAATCCTCCACTCCACCCGCATCGAGATTGCTCTTGCTCAACCACTCTTCCTTCCTTGCTACTTCGTATTATTAATTGTGAAGTAGTCTTCTAAAGATGGAAAGACCGTGCGTTGATCCTCCGTGAAAGCGCTCTGGCCTTCTCGTACCTGTCGAGACAGAGTACGAAGTACCTCGCAAGCCAGCGAAGACAGCTCGCTCATCGACACCATCATCCATCGTCGGTTGGAACGTCCCTTCCTTTCCCCTTCCATGTTCTGCACAGACTAAAACACCATTGCACACAATTGTCGAAGCAAGAATGAAAGTATTCTAGTTCATCGCTTCGTACGTAGCACAGACACAACGCATCTCACCGTCCACGAGACGACGCGTTAGCCTGGACAGCCTGACGCCTCATAATATGGGGAAATGACGGGAAATTTGCCACGCGAGGGGCATGAAATGGCACAGAGGTCTAAACAGCAAGCATTCCCCCCAGCTCCCCGTAGCTCGGTAAGCCTCGTGTCCCTCTTCGTCTCAATTCCGCGATCTGCTAATAGCCAAAGGGGAATAGACAGAGGAGACTTGATCTCCAAGCCACTACCTGTGCAGTCACCCACCGGAGAGTCTTGGAAGTGCAAATTAAGTTTACCAACAGCGCCTTGAGGACTCGAAGCGTCGACATGTGGAGATGCTCCACCACATGTCCTGTCCTTCGAGGATGAGCCACTCTTCCCTCACACCCCGTTGTCCTCTAGCACACCTGAGCATACGAAGTACTCCGTACTCGCAATGCAAGGTTTATCACATCTCCTTGTCATCTAGGGAGGAGGAATGTCAGGAACGGGTTTTCTGACTGGCCCTTAGCCATCAGGCCAGGAGAACCGGGAGTTTGAGGACCGCACGGCCTTTTGGACTTTGCCCCAGCTGTATTATCCCATGTCATCGCCAGGGCAGGGCCAGGCGACTCCACCTCGCCGCCTTGCTTGAGGTTGTCCACCCCTCACTGCTTCGCGTCCATCTGACAACACGCCTCTTTTTTGCCACTCTTCTTGGTCAAGTAAGATGGTGAAACGAATCCTATCACTGCTGAACCGGTGCGGTAGGTGTACGAAGTACTCAGTGGTACACAGAAAGAAGGTACGCAGCCGTGTGTGGTGTATGTTGGGATACAAGCATCTGTTTTCTCGTTCCTGACTTTGAACGCCTCGTTTTGTGAAAGTCCACTTCGAGAGGGAGCGGGGATATCCATCCCAACCCATCCCAACCCTCCCTCTTAGCCTCGAGTTGAGGCGATTCCTCTTACGTTCGCACTATCTGCTTCACCAGTATAAGCGAGATGGTGATTTCCCCCTTCTCTTTTCCTCCGCCCACGCCACCCTCGTGCTTCACCGGGCAGCAATATAGTCACATCCCGCTGTTGGTGGCGATATGCTTTAAGCAGGTAATTCCCTAACCGATGGCCAAAGAATGGTATTTCCGCGGACGATGTGTTTTGGGCGGTGCTTGGCGGGGACAGAAACAGAACCCACCGCTTCGGAGTCGGAAGAACTCAAAGCCCTTCTAGTCTCCGTGTCCGTTTCGGCCCAGGAAATCACTACGAAGTAGCTGCAAGGCTGAGGATCACTCACTGCACGCCTCCAGTCAGTTGCCTGGTCCCAGGCAAAGGGGACGAGGAGGCGTGTTTTACTGAAGCACAGAAAGCGAGCAAGTCCAGCAGTGTTGCGGTGTCTCTAAGCCTTCGAGGCAGGGAATTTCCGTCCATCTATGGTCATAGTTGAGGGGATCTGTTCGCCCTTCGTTTGCACACCGCCCTTCTCATTTCCCACCCATATGTCAGATGATCACTACCCTACAGAAACTAGGTTTCCGGGTATGGTTCTAATGTCAACCAAGTTCTCATAGTGCTTGGGCAGGTTGAGGTTTGGGACGCTCCAGCTATTACACGCGGGGCTAACTCGATGTAATCCTCTCTAGTTTGCCTCTTCTTCCCCAAAATATGGAAGGTATTCTGGTCAGTGCCAACTCGATCTGCCAGAAGGGCCCCCGCCCTGCCCTGCTCGAGGTTCTTCCATGACAACGACTTGGAGGATATCGCACGGAGCTCGGCACCTCATTTGGCTGGGCAGTGGCGCCTCCATGAGGGGAATGAGGGCCTGCTATCAAAGGCTGAACTATCGGCTGTGTGGTGGAGGTCTTCATTTCACTAAGAGTGAGCCCCCTCCCCGGGCCACCGAGTTGACTTTCCGGGTCAATCCACAGTTACGGGCTGTGGCGTGGATCTTGGGCAATGAGCGGTCTTTGCCCCCTCCATTCCGTGAGTGGAATTGGCCAAAAGAGAAGTAGTGACTGCCATTCTATTCGAAGATGGCCCAACGCGTTCTCCCCAAGGACGCTGGGGATAGCAATGCATGATCTCTAAGGCCCTTTCCGCGTTTCCACGCAGTCCTCTTTCACTCTAGCCCATCACTTGGACCAGAATTCATTCCGTGCGTTCTAAAACTAAGCTTTAGAGTTACCTACCCATCGGTGGACTGGAAGATGGGGCTAAGATGGGGCTACTGCCCCTCTTGAAGCTCGGAGTTTTGCCGTCCGGTTACCTGGTATCTGATTATCTAGGTACCAATGCGTCTCGATCTAATCAGACGACGACCGGTTCAAGTGGCGCCGAGACCGGAAGGGTGGATTCTCCCTGAGAACTGAGAACCAAGTGGATCTTGGAGTTCGTGGTTCTTTTACGTCTTGAGGTCAACGGAAGGACCGGATAAGTTCCATGAAACGGCGACAGTCTTCTACTGACAAATATCATTCAACGCCAGCGAAGGAAGCAGGAATACTTGGGAGCCTAGCTCCCAAGATAATCGGCCGTCACAGTATTACTTTGCTACGGACGTAAATAGTGCTCTTAGGCCCTCACTAGAGCGCCCGGCCGGTTTCCCCCCGGACAGTCTACTAGCAGTGAGTTAGGGCTCGCTCGGTGTCTATGAGTACTTCGGAGCTGGGCTTGGGTTGGGGCGGTCTCGCCGAGTGGAGCTGACCCTCACAAGACTGAGTTCTGGAGGATTATCCGGAGGAGGATTGGTCTTCTGCTTGAATAGCCCGTGCTCTTAGGGGCGAGGGACCGGTTTGTGAGGCTAAGGGATGCGCCGCGGGACGAAGAACTCAAAATCATGAGAGGAACCTTCAGTTCTAGGTTCTCCTCCAAGCCGTGGCGGCGCCACGAGAGGGGCAAACGGAGAAAGATAGCCCGGTTGCTTTCACTAGTCCGGAGGAGCTGGATTATAGGCATATTCCCAGTGGAGAGGGACGGGCTAGTGTTAAGGGTAGGTTTACCATGGGACTGGTTCCTGAGACCTTGATCCTGATTATCGACTGAGGATTTCCCGAGCGGATGGGTCTTCTCTGAAGCTTGGTGGAAGCCTATTTGGAGTATATAAAGATATCTCCTCCTTGGGCTTGGTTAATGTCTTAGACTTGAGAGGATAATGCCGTGGCAACGGAGGGGTGGGTGAAGGTTATTGCTAGTGGCAACCGGGAGTGAAGGATGTCTGTCTTGGATTTTGATTCACTTCTTCAGATTAGATGGGTTTAAGACATCAAGGTGAGACATTGCTAGCTAGAACTCTATTCACGCCATTTACTAGATGAAGACTATGAGAGACATGCCATGTTTTTTTTTCCAGAATGTGCTGCCCATCGTCTCTATTCATGACGGGGATGGATATCCGTAGGACGAGATCAGAAGGAGCCTCAAGCCTTGCTCCTTTCCCGCTACTCTCCGCTTATAGCTGAATCAACACAAGTCAGTGTTTAGGCGTGCACCAGAACAACACAGATACCGTATTTGGAGACCTCCCAACTCTAAACTAACCACTCCATGAAGGACGAGTTCACGAAAGCCAGGCAAATCCTCCCAGCTCTCATCACGGCCGACACCCAGCCCCGAGCCGGCATAGAACGAGCTATAGAACTGTTCACTACGCATAGTTTACTCTTCTTCTCTGAAACAAGCTCATTAGCTCCCATCCCCAGTCTCCAACTCCCAACGAAAGAAGCCATAACGTCAAAAGAAAAATCCTCCGACGCCCCCTTCCAAAATCAGAAACCTAAATGCGCCCCATATCCCCTCCTCCCCACCATCATCTACTACAAGACGTTTCTCTCCCGCGTCTGCAGCGCCCCCCCTTACAGGCACTCACCGCAAAAAAGTAGCATCGAAGGAAAAAGCGGGAACATGGCAGATAAAATAAGAAAAGATGCATATGTCAGGGGTACTTGCGTCTAAATGAACCGCCTCTTCGGCACATGTTCTCCGGAGAGAAGAAAAAAAGGACCAAGGGTTTGGAAGAGGGCTGTGGAGAGGCGTTCTCAGATTATGCAGGTTCCTTTGTTTTCAAATTTTGTAGGATGTAGAGGGTTTTCGGCGTCATTAGCACGGCGAGCTCTTTTTGTTTTACGAGCGTGTATATCCTTTCCCTTACTGGATATGGGGGTGGGAAGAGAGAGCTGAAGAAGTCGAGGAAGGAGGATAATGGTAGCGCTTCATGGCGTTCCCCAGCTTCTTCTTTTGGTCTGGACCGGTAAGCTGGGTTCAAAGCTTTTTTTGAAGCCACGAAGATGCAAGGCGTCTGAGAGACGCGGAGAGCAACAACAACAACAACAACGCTCAGCTTGCGCCATCAAACCCCCCACCCTGCGGACACGAAGATCTCTCTCGGAGCTTGGTATCTTGAAAGCGCAGGACGATCGCTCGTAAAGCGAAGAAGACGACGGTGCTCGAACATTCACCTCGAGATCCTCTTTGCCCCTTTTCATCTCAACAAGATGCAGCATCTCTCCACTTAGAAGATGGTAGGCGCAAAGAAATGAAAAGAACCTTTCCGTTCTCCACTCCCTTACATGGCCCCTCACACCTCCCACGAGGTCAACATGCAAAACTAGCATATCCATCTCGATACGACCCCTCAGGTAGATGAAGGGTATCAAAGAGTTTTTTTGTTTCCTCTTGCCTCGAGAGGTGTGGGGGAACCCAGACTATGGGTCCACGACTGTGCTCTCTTTGTTTCGCCACGGCACCGGAAGAGAAAGTGGCAGGTCTCAGTTATGAGGAGAGAGAGCACGCGTGCCGCCCGGGATGAAGTTGAAAGATGGGCAAAGAGGCGAATCTACCAGTGTCTCTCCCTGTCTGTGTTGTTCTCTTTGCCGTGTAAACTAATAGGAAAGGTAAGTACCAGATGGGGAATAGAGATGCAAGAAGGAGGGGTGGCAAAGGAGAAGCAGAAGCAGAAGCAGAAGCAGTAGAGGTAGCCAGACGCGAGAAAAGACTGAGCGCACAACCATCCTACCCACAATTCTCGAGATGAAGTCTAGACTCTGAAGGAGAGAGGCAGCAAGAAGGGGTGTCTGTATTTCCGACGAGCCGTTCTTGGCCTTCGAGTGTGTACGCCCAACGGTAGCGTCAGTGTAGCGCAGGATCAATCCGAGAGACGCCAAGGTGAGAAAAGGAAAGTGGAAGATGCAACATAGATGAAGAGGGAGAGTGCAGTGCATTTCTCGCGTAGTGGTGACAGAAAGATGAGAGGGAGAGAGGGAGAGAGGCAGAGAAAGGCACGGTATTAGTGGGTATGCAGGTTTGTCTTTGCGCTTGCAGATTTCACAGTTTCGGACGCGCAGGTTGGTGCGCTACCCAGCCGCAATGCGAGCCGAGCTTGTCTCCTTCAGTTTGTCTTTGGAGATGAAAGAAAAAGGTTGAAGGACACGACACGACGGGTGGTGTCTCTGCATTAACAGAAAGAACCGCTTCCTCCCGGCAAATATCTGCAGGTTTTCCGTACTCGGCAGAGTAGCGTTTGTTAGCATCCCGCGTCTTCCTTTCACTCTTCCTGCAAGCTGCTCGGACTCTCAGACCTGGGAAGGTGCGAACCAGTCTTCAAAGTTCCTTCGTAATCCGAATTCAAACAAGCTGCAGACTGCACAGGAACACAGTCAATGTACAGGCCGAGTTTTGGGCGAGTAGGAGCATCAACTGCAACTGCAACTGCAACTGCAAACCTTTGATTGCTGCTACTCTACCTCGTACTGGGCTCGACTCGAACTCAACCTGCCCGCCTGGCGGTGTGCGAAGGAAATCAAATCTTATCTTGCGCTCCCTCGCCGCCCGACGAGACACGTCAATTGAACCTTATCGTCCGTAACCGGAGCAATCGATGATGCCTGCAGTATATGCAGAATGACACAGGGGAATCCAGGTCTGTTGCGGCCTCGAGATGCAGTCCGGAAAAGGCAAGGCAAGGCAAGGCAAGGCAGGCCAACATGAGGCATCCATCTCTCTCAAGAGGCAAGAATGGGTTTACGAACTGGATGAACCTGCCGGCAGTTGAGAATTGCTTTTTTACCTACTTGACCATCCTAGCAGGGGGGAGCGACGCCGGCACAGCCAGCAGAACGAGAAGATCAAGAATCATATCCTCTCTTTGTGCTTTATGCGGGCTGGCTGCGACCCTGGGACCTGCACATGACCTTTGCTGCGAACTCCTGCAGGTTTCTGAAAAGTGTCGATTCCGCTCTCTGTTTCCTCTTCACCTGCCTTTTCTCACTCTAGTTTCAGCCACTGGGGGGCGAGGGGGGCAATACGAAGGGCAACCAAAAAAACTGTGCCTCAACCATCCCGCCCGCCCAGACAGTAAGACCGACTTCCAGTGCCATAGACCCTGCTGCAGGCTCCGTTCGTGATGTGCACGCATTTTTGCCTCAAGATCCGCGGGTTTCCAAGGCGTAAAGCGATCGCTAGTGTCGTTTGTGTGTGATTCACATCCTCCCGTACCGCTGTGACCCGGCCTGGTCCTTGTCGTTGGCCTTGCCCTTCTTTCCCTTTCCATGTAAGTTGAGGCTATGAATTTGTTTGAAACAGCCATCATCAATCCTTTCTACTCCACACCTTTTGCTCGGCGTTTTTCCTACTCGTCCTTCGGGGCCGTACACCATCTGCGACCTGACTTCTGTATTCTGCCAGGTGCGCCGGAGAATAGTGAATAATAGACGAAGGGAGTGCCCGAAGCACACTCAAACACAATTAAGATAGGGGCGTGTACTTGGAATTTTCGGAGAAAAACAAGAAGAAATTTAAACATTGAAGAAACCGCATTGTTTCTCCTGTCAAATTGCCGTCCCGGCGCTACAGATTCAGGAAGGTCCATGGTCAATGGTAAGCAGCAGCAATAAGACCGACCTTTTGTTGCATCTCCGATCTACCCTCCTGTCGCCTTCCCTTGGAGCAGTGGCGAACTGCAATACGACTGTAGTAGAGTACTGGAGGAAATGCACAAGGTAGATTGAGGAATATAGAAGTAATCGAAATCAAGGCCAAGAAAATGCTTGCCCAGACTCCTTTTCTGGGTCTTGGGATCTCCAGGGCTTGGACTACGTAGGATGGAGATGGGTCAATGGATGGATTTGCAGTCTGATCGGGGGCGTTCTTGATGCGACAGCATGATTCTCAAGTGCCCAAACTTGAAATATACATGCACATTGATGTAATCTCAAACTCGATGGATCAACCGACTTACACGCCTCGTATACGAGGGGATATATCTATTATAGGAACCCCTCGAAGATCCAATTACAACCATACCCTGACACCCAGGGCACGAATCAAAGAATATTGCGCTTATAACAACGCCGAGGGTTAATGATCTCGTTGAGATGAGGTCGATCTCGCCCGGCAGAGTGGGGAAGGGGGAAAGGGGAAGGATGGAAAGGTGACCATCACAGGAAATGGCAGGCAGCCCACCAGTATGAAGCAGTTCTCGATACCCTCGTATATAGACCCTCTTTTTTGATCTTCCGAGTATTCGATGGCCGCGGTTGGACGGCGGATAACGGCGCAAAGGATACGACACTGTTCGCGTATATCGCCCGGGTTTTACACCGAGGAGCGTCGTCATCATCACCAAAGATAACCCAAGGGGTTAATGTCCACCAAAACCAGGAAAGAATAAAAGAACAACCCCACGATCGTAGTAGCCTCAGAGTGGGGGTAGCCAGTCGTGGGCGGCGACAGTGTCATCGATGCGCCCTTCGACTCGTTCAATATCATAGCCCCTCAAATGCTTAGATGGGGGGTGCCTTTTAGCAAGGTCGCTGTGAGCCTCTGACAGAAGGTCCTCACCTTGATTTCTCCAAGGAAATCCCCTACTATCGTCCCCTCTTTTAGTGCTTCGTGCATCGTGCTTCTGTTATTAACTGCCCCAGCTTATAGTAGCAGTTCCCACTCCTTCCTAGACTTTGGATTTCAATAGTCTTACTCGATGCTTACATACATACGTCAAATGTACAAAGTACGAAGTACTATTGCGATGTGGTTAAGTTACACTTCGACTCTCAATCCCACTGTCACTGTGATATCGACAACTAGCAAACAAACACACATCAAGACATCAAGGGACATCACAGTCTTTAGAATCCCCCAACAATGTTACTCCATTTCTTAAGAGAAAGAGGGGGGGGGAACAGTAATAGAGCGGCTCTTTTTCAGAAATGGGCCCCTGCCCATGCTCCAGAGTCCAGTCACCATTACTTCGTAAATCGACAGGACCAAGACGCCCAAGCAATATTAATATACTCGATGCTTGGCAAAAAGAGACTCTCGGCTCTCGGTAAGTGGGCGAATGAGTGGATACAGATTCACAGAGTATCAATGAAGGATCCCATCCCCACCGATGCCTCTCTCGTCCCGCCTCTGTCAAGGTCAAGTCCCTGCCCCAGCCCCTGTCACTATCACCCATCACCGTCACCGGTCTCCTTCCCCGCTGTGAAACCCGCATCCTCGTTGCCTCATTTGCCTCTTTCTCACGTCCCCGCCCCGTCTCGATGAATCCTCAATTCGATACTACCTTCTGAGGCTCGGACATATCAACAGCCGTACGCTACTGTAAGAGAAACAGGAGAGAGTGATCAAATCCATCTTGATGAAAAAAAGGACATCGGGAAACCCCCCACAAAACGATGGCAGAAACGCAGAATTGCAACCTCGACTTTCGAAATGAAGCCCTTCGCTTGCATTACCTGTTTGGAGAAACATCCTCTTTGCCACATGAACCGAGACTCCTCCGGGGCTTGCGGAAACACCATTGAACCTTCTCAATCCCATCACCCCGCGCACCAGAGTCCCACTCACAATATCAATACTACTTCGAAGGCAGGTGCATGTTAGTAAATTGAACGAAGTACTACTTGCAAAGACGCCAGGCCAAGCATCGTTTGATATGTGAACAACCAGGCAGAAACAGTGGTCAAGTGGAAACCAGAGAATACTCATCCAGCATTACAACAAGCAACTTGAAGTGTCTGGATCAGGATCCAATATTTCATGTACGCCGCATCCAGCCACCCAACAAAAGTCATCGTCAATTCCCATCCCTTTCATTGGACGTCACATCCCAATGTCTCCCGTTTAAAATCAGTACTTTCTGAAAGAAGTCCCTCCAGCCGCCTCCCTCCCCCCTTCCCTCAAAAATCGCAACACCACATCACGGTTGCACAGCGTCAATCTACATATTTCCCATGTTCTCATTTTGCCTCTTTCCGCGGAAGCCATCCGGCACCGGGACCGGGGTGTCAGCAGCAGAGAGGAGAGACATTGCCTTCTTCTCCTCGGTCTTGCGTGCCCATAAATGCGGAGATACTCCGAATAGAGTATTATCCACGAAGTTGATTCTCCCCTTCCTCCCACCTTCACATCGTAGAATATCAATACTGCTCTAGTAAAGTCAATGCCACTGTCGATTCTTATTTCGCCAAGTGAAACCTCTCTCACCAAGCCAATACCCCGTTTCTTCCTTCGTTTCAATATCGACGCCCGGCTCCAATCCTGATCCCCAGCATCTGTCATCGCGAAAGAGGCAAACTCGACGCTTGCCTCGATTCTGGAAAGTGCAGCGACGGACCAGGGTTTAGCCGCGCATCGTGTAAAAATAGATCTAGTCTTCCAAGACGCACGGGATTCCTTTGATAAACAAAGGCCCGTGTGCGTGATCGAGGAAGTTTAGCAAGCGAAGATTGACAAAAAAAAAAAAAAAGCGTCCCACGGACTGCCGCTTGTTGCCCGGACATGGTTCGCAGTAGGAACAAATGAGAGAAAAGTGAAAAATGCAGGCTGCAAAAGTCCTTTCTCCCTTCTTGCTTCCTGTTCTTGGAAGGTACAAAACTTGCACGGGCTGGGGGTTGATGTTGATTCGAAACACACCTGGGAAACAACTGGTCCATCCAACACGCCTTTCCCTACTTCGCACTCACCGACCCATTTGATCGTCGCTGCTAGATTGATGGATTATCTGGCTGCGGTTTTCAAGATCGTCACTTGACTTGTGTTCCCGGGGTTGTTGCATATCTTTCCTGTTCCAACTCTTTTCTAGCCTGGTTTAATAAGATGGCGATCATCAAGAGTGAGAAACGAAATTCAATGGCATAAAGGATCCCTCCAAGAACTTGTTCGATTTAATGGCAATCACCCAAGTACGACCCTATATCTTGGTACAGACATGTACCATATCCATCTGTATCTCGGGTACCTCGTTGTCGCTTCGAAACTAGCGTAGCTAGTATTCCTCCTGCTCTTCCATCTGGGACCGGCAAACGGAAACTAACATGAGAAAGAGCAACAATTGATGCACATTGCTTTTTCCCACCCCGGCATCTAGTATGCATGATCGAAGAATCGAACGAACTTAAGGCAAACCACAGGAAATTACGCAAGGAAAAAGGAAAAATATCCCCAATCAAACTTGCACTCTCGACAACCAGCCATGCATATTTACGAATAAAAATATCAAAAGGTGAAAGTGGCAGCGTCTGCGTTTTCTCATCCTCAAGCCACTCGGGAGAGAATTGTTGATATCGATTTGATGTCGTTCGTCGAGGTTCGAACAACATTGACGGTGGGCGGGGGTGTGTGACTCGGCAGCCGCGGATAGAGCCAGGCCAATGTAACAAAAGAGTACAAACAAATTGCACACTCTGCAAATCTCCTCAAGTGCTCCAACATGCACGCATGTTAGTGTGCAAAAGTATGCTGGTGACGATCTTTCGTGCTGCCTGCCCGCGCATTGTATTCCTGCCATCAACATGATCAAGCTCGACCCCCGAGAAATTCTATGAATAGATTAAAAAAAAAAAAAAATGAAGCAAAGAAAAGAAGTCTTGGCGATGTAGTTCTATCTAAAGTGTTATTGCCTCTCCTTTCAATCTGAGGGGGTTGGACGAAAACGGACAATGTGCAGCAAGCCACCAAGCAAGCCTGACAAGAAAAGACAGAAAACCAACATATTGTTACATCCAACAAAGACTCGGCGAATGAACAATCCAATAACACCGCCCAACGCATCACAGCACCCGCCAGGCCGTTTGCTTATCCAGGACGTCTCTCTGGCATGCGATACCGGCAGGCTGGATCTTTTTTTGTTTCTCCCTCCCCCACTGCACACACGGCATAAGTTCCGGGGATACGCGAGGGAGCACAGAACCAGAAGACGCATCGAGGGGGGAAACCACCTCTCTTGTCTTGATAATGCTTCGATAAGCCGACTACATGTTGGCATCGAATTGTTTGTTGGAATGTCGTTCGCCGCGCCATGCCCGCGTGCCGGCCCTCCACCGCCGTTTGTTTCCAACATTCCGCAGGGCATCAAAAATCGAAGATGGAACTTTTCCATTGTTTGCGTGCGTCAAAGGATAATTATAGAAACCCACAAAAACAAGACTCGCCTTACTTCGTAGATGCGCCGCCCGCATTAGCTGGTCACAGGTAATTCGTTCTTTCCGCCGACTACGACGTGGAGACTGCGACGATCCTTTTTCCCAATTCCTTCGCGATGGCGTAATCTCCCTGTTCTCTATCAATCTTTAGCTCCGAGAGAGAAAAAAAAAAAAAGGCAGATCGTCGAGCTAGTGAGGTTAAATTTGGAGTTGTACCACAGAGGAAGGTGCGAGATGCAGCTTCAGGTTTCTACGGGGGTATCGCGATGTACACACAGATACGCGCTAGATTAAGGCTAAGGATGGAGCCGAATCCTGGTTGCATTCTCAGCTTTGTTCTGGGCTTTCCCTTGCAAGGGAGGTAAAACCAGGTTTCGCGTTAAAATCAAAGTCGATCATGGAGCTTTCTTTGCCCAATGGCCTTGTTGTCTGCGGGGCTTGCTCTCTGCACGTGTGGTGGAATTGAAGCCTTGGATCCTTCATCACGACTATCCACCACTCTACACTACACTACGCTACTCATGTACACTCCTGCAGCCTCCACTTCAGCACGGTCTAGTCTACGCCTTGCCTATTTCCCTTCTTCAATGATACCTCGCTAGTGTAAGCCTCGTGCTGTTTCGTCCACAGGATCAAACACTGGTGGATGACACAAACACATGCCCAATTGAGTTAATGTCGCCGTTGTGGGGAAACACGACTTTTACGCCACGAGAGCACAGGAAAGATGCGAAGTACAGAGGTAGTGTAGAGAGAGAGAGAGATGGAGACACTGAGGCATATTACGCTCCATCCACCACACCCAGCTTTACCTATTCGCGCTTGCCTTGCCGGAAGTTTGACAACACCATTGCGGTGCGTGTTGAGTATAGTGTCGAGTTGAGTAGACCAAAATGAAATTATACTAAATTCGACTTATCACCGACGGGGGCAACAAGTGTTAGTTTAGCCCACAGACGTAGGCGGCGATTAATATTGCGCCCAAGTAGAATACAGTAACATCTCCGAGCCTCTGTTTCCCACCCCCGCGATCACCAATGCAAGCCAAGGCGACTCCAAACCCAGCATAGGAGGAACGAAATCTAGTGTATCCTCCCCCAAGGACCTAAACCAAGATCAGCAAGATCGTGGTCGAGGTGCTTCCAGGGCTGCAGTGTCGTGTTGGGATCTGATGCTGCGACAAACCCGCCGTAGCACTTCGTTTCGCTTTCTGATAGATTAGGGTGCATCAGGATTCATGATCCATCGTACGATTTTTTTCGTTCTCCTTCTTGCCGCTGATGCAGTTGGGGTTCTTGGAATATCAGGGTGGTTCATGTTGGTTGGAGCTTGGAGCTTGTTTGGGCTTAACTGCTGCAGGCAGGTGAACGAAGGGACGAATTATTGCTGCATGTTCCTTGCTCCTCGACTCTGCTCTAGCGAAGTTTCTGGCAAGGAAGGGCCTTCCACATGTTCATATCAATATCTAGAGCGGGCCTAATAGCTGCACTCTAATTATCTTACATATTTCGCTAGAGACGGAAACAGATAGTGTAGAAAGCCAACAGCATCAATCAAATGATATTCAGCTTCCAGTGTCCAACGTACAGCATCCAACATACAGCATCCTGGCAAGTCGTCGCAATTGCGCCTTCCATTTCCCCATGTTCCCTTCACCCGCTGCGAAATCCTTCCTTCCGAAGAGTCTCGCCCTCCGCCATCGCTCCGAAAAATCCAACGCTGTTCCTCAAACTTCCCCTTACGAAGTCCAAGTTGTAGTTTATTTCGCACTCAACGAAGGTGATGCAACGCCAATGATATCATTCAAGATTCCTTGGATCTCCGGGGGCGAACGGAACTTGCTGAAAGATTTTCCCAATCAGTGCCCCTTGCCGTCGCATCAGGGCCGCCTCGCAAGGCAATCACTGATGTTCCCTGTCCTTGCTCATATGCTTGCTTTTGCGCGGACATCATCATGGTCGTCGCTTTGCTGGCCAATGATTCGAATTTAAAATGCACGCTTAGCATCTCCCCCCACCCTTGCCATCATATCTCTCGTAAAAGAAGATGAAATTCAAAAAAGCACACACAATACTTCATCAATCGGGGTCCTGTCCCATCGATTTGCCGTCACATCGTCAAGAAATCCCCCAGGGCCAGGGCCACAGAAGATTGCGACCCTGAGGCAACATGAAGCTCTTCCATTTAACTCCATTTGACCACGGCAGGATTACCACATCAGAGTTACGAAACGAAGTACAAGTACAAAGGGCACTGACGTTCTAAAAAGAGAAATAAAATCCAAAAAGTCTCCTAGCGGTACCCATTGCGGAACCGGACTTCCAACTTGGGCGCCACGTCGTCCGCTCAGTTGGGTTCAACCCACCCGAAGTCCATTGGCCAATCACAGGCCCCAACCATTTAATCCCGATTAGGCCGAACGTTGTCGTCATCGGCGGGGTGCCGAGGTACAAAATTGAGACGGTGGTCTCTTTCTCCCATTTCGGCTGCTACTGGTCAGAAACAGAAATACGTATCGTGAAAGCCACATGGCAAGAAAAGTGCTGCCGTTTTTGTCTGTTTGTGTGTGACCCTCCAAAACGGCTGTCGTTGCGGATCTGATTGGATGCACATTGCAGCATCCAGATGATCAATAACAAGAGGATTCTATGATGCTTCCACCCTCCTCCTCTCACCACTCCATCACGTTTGACAGCGGGCTGCTCACGTTTTCTTTTCGTTTGTTCTACCCCCTTTTCTCTACTGCTCCCGTTTCACGACAGCGAGAAAACGACATATGCCGCCGGCAGAAGGACGCCAAATAAAAAGGAGCAAACGGAGAATATCCAAAGGGTCCAGACGCCCTATACTTCGTATCACGGTTCGTATTGAACGCGGCCTTGCGCCCCCTCACATCGATCAATAATATTAATAGCACTCTTGTCGTTATAGGGTCCGAGTTTGACAGGTCCCTGGGGTTTCTCATACCATGCGGCTGTTATAGAGGCGTACAATACTACACTTTCGCAATTACCACCTGTGGTCCTTGTCCTCACTCCTATTCGTTTCCCTCCTGATGTTTAAAATGCAACTTGAAGGCTGTGCCTGCCCTGCCTTGTGGTATCGATGGGATTCTGGGTGTGGATCAAGCGAGACCGGGGAAGTGATTCCCAGATTCCAGTGTTTCCCCTTTAATTGAACAATAAAGTGCCTCCGTCCCGTTTGCCTCTTGACAAGGTTCCAGCCTTTCCGAAGGACGAAGTTAGAGTCGTAAACCTTGAGAGTGCCATTCACACAATGATCGCCAAATACGACTCGAAGGACAATACCCTTTTTGAAAGCCCGTCCCACACTTCCAATATAGTGTAGCTCCCCACTCTTCGCTTTCATTTATCGGCTCTGACATCGGAGGCTTCGCAGCATTTCGGAAGATGCCATGTTTTTTTTTTTACTCTCCGGTGGCCTTTTGCTAAATCCCGAAATCAATCTGGTGTTGGGGCAGGAACCACTTTTCCTTCTGCAGCCTCTTGTTTTACCACTACAATACGAAGCTCCCAAAACGGGCCCCCATCACACCTACGCAAACATTCAATCTGCGATCCTACAGTAAGATGTCTCCCTTCGACCTCGTGCAACACTAAAGTTTCAAACTTAGTCTCGTCCACTTTTTTTCTTTCCTTTTTTCTTTTTCTCGCAGACGCTCACCGCAGCGTCATCGTCCGGTTTTCCACTTCACACTTTACTGCATATGTACAAGTAAACGATCCCCAGCATTGTGACTTGTGATAACAGTGCAGAATCAAGATTGATACGACGCAATCGAGCTCCCTCCCCCGAATCCACTGCAAAAACCACTGTAACAGGGGACAGCAGCAGGTCTGTTTCTCCTGTCCTCGACATTCTTACGGGGATGCCACGCGAGGAGAAGGGAGGCCCCTTGTTCCTCGCTCACCGGCAAGGTGCCATTTTCAACGGGCCTTGGCTTTTACGACTCTGCGACCCTATTTCTAACCCTATTAACAATTCGGACTTCGTAAAAGAGCGCGTACCCGTACTGACAAAGCCATCAAGTCAGCAAAACCCGAACCTACATAAGTTGTGAGGCGTCAAAATCCCCCTTCAACCCATGTTGAGGCAAGGACCACTTGCGGGTGCCTTCGTAAGATTTCGCCGTTCCTGCACCGCCTTGGCATGCCAGGATTTCCCTCTGATCCCGTACAAACATGGAAATAAGACGCCGGGAATCGATAATAAGGGGAGGGATTGACTTCGCAAACCTGTAAACTAGTGTAATACTGGACGAAAAAGCACGGATTGAATTGGGAAGGGGGGGGGGGGGGGGGAATGCCACGCCATGGGGCCAAAATGATCGCCAGGAACAGACTGTGGCCCAGACGAGTTTCCCTCTGGGTTACCCGGTTTCACACTCTGAAAGGAAAACGGGGCGCCGTGATAGGCTCTGAGGGACGTACCTGTTTGCTCCATCTGACTGGGTTTGCTCTCGACTTGTGTGCTCAATGTTCTCTTCCCTCCAAAGTTCCCTTCCCCCACCCTGCCAAACTATCATGAGTTTCTGTTAATCGTGGTCTGTGATAATAGTACCGCGGATTGATCAAGTGAGGTAAGAAAAGGGGTCCTCTTTCTGTTCTCACACCCCTCTTGCTACAAACACATTTGTGCTCAAGAAAAGCGAAGACGACCATCGACTTTCCCCCCCACCCCGGCTTCTGCTTATCGATTGCGATGCGACGTGATAAGAACTATGAAGCCTAGCCTGGCCAGGGCTTATCGGCGAAACTTGCTTCCCGTTTTTTTGCGTGTGACTTGTTCCGTGTGTCAAGGACCACAGAATCAACTGCACTAACTAACAATCGCCCTCTCGTCTGCAGTAAGTCCGCTGTATTAAGTGTATTATAATCCTAGCCTTGAGAACGCACCACTCCGCATCCCACTACGAATATAGTGTCATCGTCTGGTTTTAAGGTGCTATTCCGGTGACTGTGAAACATGGCCAACCCCAGCAATCATGAGAATCGCCTTGTGCTAGTACCACGCCCATTCCGTCATTTCTGTGATGACTGACGAGGAACCCCCCTTCCCCCCCCATCAAGAACAACTTCATGATAATTACTAGCGAAGCCAAGGCTGTCAAGATTCACCACTGTAAAAAAAGAGGGACGAACATTTCCGAATCAAGCAATCATGTCCTCCATGTACTCCGGTATGGACCACACCGCCGGAGGATATGTCCAGAGAAGGACGGCAGGCCTCGAGGTTGAGGGCAATGGTTGTCGCAAGTTGGGCAAGCAAAGCTGCCAAACATAAGATGTCGGGCGAAAAACAGCAGAGAGGGCTGATTTCGAGGGTTCGGAAAAACCTAGTCCGAGGAGGCGACGGCAGAAAACCCATGTCTTTTCTGCGGTGTAAGGGTCTTTCCTGTTCACGCAAGGCACAAACCTGAGAGAGCAAACCGCACCCATGTTCAGCCAAGAGTTTAGTCATATTTCCTTCTCCGACCCTGGTCATGACTGCAAAAAAACTCAGATCCATTTGTGACGGGACTCGCGGAGAGGGACGAAGCCAAAAAAAAAGAATCCTTGCGTCCTTTGTCCAGTATCCCGGCAAAAAGCACAGGTTACTTCGTAGACGTAAGACGAAGAACAAGCCACTGACAGGTTTCCCCCCCTCCGCGTTGAGAACAGACGTTGAAGGAGCAGAAGAGGAACAGGGTGTGTGAGAGGGAAAGTGTGGGTTGCAGCTAAATGTTTACTTTGTACGAAGTATTCTCACCAGAATTCGAAACACGAGTACCTTGCCTTTGTGTGGAAAGGAGAAGCGCACTACTGCATGTTTCTGGAGTACGCTACTGTCGATATGTGGCATTCGGTTACGACGGGAACAAGGGGGAGTGGTCACTCTCGAGGATACGTACTTCGTACTCCGTAGTGGGTTTTTATCGAAGATTGTTGATAGATCATATTTGACATCGCAAGGGTTGTTAGTCTATCCGGACGGGGGACCAACTCTAATCTCGAGCTCTTGGCCTTAATCACACTATAAGGAGGGGTTAAACTGCTAAAAGGTGAAAGATGTGGGCACAGTTGTGACAAGCACTATGATAGAGCTTGAGTGTGCTCTTTTGGTCAAGTGTTTGGGGAGGTCAACCCCACTACCACATATAACACACGCCAACCACCAAGGGCTGGAAATTACGCCGGTTAGAGATGGCTGGACGAGGATAGACAATATGCCCATGTCCGCACAGGAATCACTCGCCACTGTCAGATCTCTCGGCCCTTCAAGACTATCCCTGTATCTTATTCTGCGTGCTAGCGTACGAAGTGAGGAAGTTAGGGCGTCGTCGTCGCAGCACATATACTCTAAATTCCATCCCGAGTGTAGCGTCGTGGACAGCGGTCATCGATGTACAGCTTCGTACCTCAGAAGCTCCACCCACCAAGAGGGAGTGGAGGAGGTAATACTGAGATCAATCGTTAGTGCGTGCAACACCAGGCAAGGACTAACTATTCTTGAACACTATGGAGAACACTGAAATCAATCCAATTGATGGCTTCCCATACCCCCTCCCTTCAATCATTTCCCCATCCCCGGTTCAACTGTGGCGGTAGCCTCGACAACACCCCCTCCCCCTCCCCTCTTCCCAAAGTCGCTAGCGCACCAGACCAAGGTAAGACGGCACTAGTGGTCCACCTCTACACTACCATCTCGAATCGCCGAAACAGGCATCGAGTGCTATACCCGCTAAGCCCGAAGAGGCTCAATTCGAAGCTTCGCTTGCGTTCACCAGTGAGGTCTGCTCAGAGTACGAAGTAGTCCCACCATGTATTCTCGTACACCACAGTACCAGACCCCCCCAGCCCTGACGGTTTCGTTCCGTGAGACTAAAAACCCTCCGCTGCACCTAGAATTGAAACGAAGAAACAGAATCAAGAAAGAAGGCCTGTCGATCTCCGGAAAGAATGGAAGAATAAATCACGACGATGGGGCTAAGGTGGACCTCGGCCGTTGGAAATTCGAAGGCGCGAAAGTGCGAAATCCGTTTGAGAGCTCCATACCCCACATTTTTGCCAAGATATCGTTTCTGTTCCGGCGATGATGCAACGCCGTCGATCATAAACTTACAGGACTCTGGGTGTTTTTACGTATTGGTAACTGCTTTAGCGCAGCTTCGCCTGTTCGAAGGCCTGACTGACATGTGGTTCAATGTCCCTTATCGCCAAAGTAGCGCGATACTGTCTGGTACTCTACACTACTTTTGACGCCTATTATACAATCCCATTACGCGGGGTAGTATCCTGCTGTATCGTTGCAGCGAAGAAGGGGACAGGCCAGAACATTGGGGAAAGCGTCCCCCCCCTTCTTCCCAAGTTTACATCACCAACTATTCCACATCTTTTCAGTGATCATGTGGCGAGTGAACCCCCTCTCGTGGTTAGCGTCCACCCGGGGCGGGCGCTTGGGTTCGCTAGACACGAGGGCATCGCGAACCTTGCTTGACCTGCATGGCATGAACAGGAGGGCGGAGCATGCGGAAAGCAAGGTGACAGGATTGGCGCGTGTTAACTGGGTCGAGCTGCGTAGGAAAAACGCCACTAAGTTAGCTCGATGCAGTAGCAGATTCAGTTATGTATGAGGTCGGAAATGAGACAGTCAAGCAATGAAGCCAGAGAACGAAGAAGATTGCAGAAGAAAAAAAAAAATATCAAGACGGACCCATTGAGAGGCCGCCTTCGACGCATCACAGTTGGGAAGACAAGAAACGTGCTCCTCAAACGAAAGCGGAGTCAATTAATATCCGAATCCCAGAAAACCGCCTTAACCTCAAACAGCAAGCGAGCCGGCGCACGCACTGGATCATTTGATCATTTTGGGGGCCGACGTTTAGAACAAAAGGAAGCACTGCATCTTCGTTTTAACCTAAGAAAGCTTGCCGATCAGAAAAGCAAAGAGGGAAGAGAGCCAAGCATTCTCGGCACCTTATCAGTTTATCAAGATTATCCCGTCCCGCTTTTTTTTTTTTTTTTTTTTTTTTTTTTTGGTGCCCTCCCGAGGCAAAGAAAAAAAGAGGGCCGCGCGGGCGGACGGAGGTTAAGCTTTCTTTCTGGATCTTGTCTTTGTTGTTTCTTGTTGCGAGGCGGAGGTCTCGGGGTTTGTTTGTGGATCTCCCGGGTGGGCGTGCGAGCGGGAAGCGGAGTCCTTGTTTCGACCCTTTGCTGTATTTTTATGGGGACCTCGTGGGATTTCAGGGACCACGGAGTCTGCCGACTTAGACAATGATGGGGGTTAACTTGGATTGCTTGTGGAGGTTCATTTGTGTGATGCGTGATGCAAGATGCAAGAGAGAGGGCATCTGCAAGTCTCGGGCAAGACCAGCCGGATTTTTCTTTCTTTTTTCCCCATGTTAATTTTCCTCCTGCGTCGTGCTCTGGAAAATCAAGTGAATCAAGTCTGTTCGCACGGAAGCGGCTTGATATTGGCAAAAAGAAGAGGAAATATTTCACCGGTTTCAAGTCAGTCCTCTTTCCTTTTTTCCCTCCCTCGTTTTTTTCCTGGGAAGAACTGTTGGCTCGACCACACCAAGTTGTACCTTGCATATCGCTGCGAAACCAGACACCCGCATTTTGAGCCTCACCGTTTCTTGATCCACTACGGAGTTATATCAGAAAACAGAAGAACAGAGTTCAGCGAAGGCCGAGTGCACTCTCGCACTGAAATCCACTTCGTGGTCGGCGATCACAATTTGATTCGGGCGTTTTCTGGCCCTCAGGGTTGTTAGAATCAGCACGAGGTCAGCAGTTGAGCAAAAAGAACAGGAACTCGCTCCTCTATCCCAATCCGCGATGGTGCTGATCTGCGTCGAACTTGTGCTTACTTTGTAGTTTATGTACCCTATGATCCCTTATCTTCCCAACCTGCTGGGAACTACTTGGAGGAGGGGAGGGGCCGAGAAGCCACGAAGAAAGTGGAGTTTTCGATGTTGATCAATTGACAATGGATCCTTGGTGAGACGTGGGATCCATACTGTACAACTTGACGATGCGAAAGAGACTTTGGTGTACTTCGAGTTAGCCGAGCTCCCCCCAGTGGCCTTGCCAGCCACGCATCAATTGATGATGCATTGGGATGGATGGACGCCGAGGCGGGGGGTCTTGGGAATCCGCAAAGGACGGCCTGGAAGGTGGGATTTTTATTAATAAATGTGGATAGAATGTGAAAAGAAGATGCTTAAGCAGTCGATTGGTCTAGTGCAATGCAAGGTGGGCAGCACGAAACACTCGCGAACATGAGGTTAATGGTGATGGCTTTTTCCCACCCCGCGTCTTCTGTACACCCTCTTCTTTCTCCCAACTTGTCGAAACCGAATCAGTGGCATCACCGATTTTGTGTGCGTGGGTCTTGTCACAACTGGAATAGACAAGTTAGGGAAGAGGGTGTTAAATTCATCTCCCACGCCAATTCTTACCCCGAAACAATTATGGATCCCATTTCACCACGCTCTTGGGGGGAGTAACAAGACGATTTCGTAGAAGGAGCATATTCTGTTGCACGGAAGAACCACATGCCGAAGAAGGGCAGAAAAAGACCCGTTTTTACGGCCTGCACACTGTTGTAGTGGGCTTCTAGAAGGGAGAGCAATGACCTGGCCGCTGGCAATTGCTGTTGTCTGACAACGGGAAGTTTCTCTGCCGTGCTCAAGACAAGGCCCAGGATGGTTTGAGTGTGGTTATGGCGGTGTGGGGCAAACGAGACAGCAACAATTGGAGTCCTAGATCCATGTACCAAAGACCTCAGGCTCGTCCGGCAGAGGAGGACCTCATGGAGTACTTCAGATGTTACAAATACGCGTGTCGGCGTTTCTCGTTTCTCTGGGCCACCAACAAAATCACCAGTGTAGCCCGCCATCAAACGGGAAGAAAGAACGAATCCAGACCGCAGCCAGTTCTTGGTGGAATTGGGTGCCTCATACGAATTAGTTTCTTCCCATGCCCGGCAAGGAAGTATTTTTGCGGGGTTGAAACAGGGTCGAAGCAACGGCTACAGTAGGCGAGCCAGGGGACCTCGTACACACCAAGGGACAGAAATAGGTATAGATCCATGACTCTTTTTGGCTATTCCCCTACGCGAGACCCTCGGACCTTTTTCCTGCTTTCTCTGATCTGTGATGAGATTGAATAACTTGCATACACACAGACATGTGACACATAAACTACTTCCTAGAACTCGTCGCGAAGCTCAACCGTGATGAGGGCGGTCTCGATGGGTTGCCGCGTGGCTGTTGGTGATGTTTAAGGAAGCCGCGTAGAAGGATTTTGAGGCGCTTAGGCTGGCTGCAGTGGGAAGGCAGAGATGAGAAAAAGCAACGAGAGAGCTCGACTTTGTCTCAATATACAAGTGCAATTGAATCTCAAGGGACGAAAGAGCAGTGCGTCATCGCCCTTGGGAAGCAATTTCCTTCCCTTCCTCGAAACCCAAACAAGTCTAGTCCACTCGAACCGAGCTCAGATTTGGAAGCACTCGCCAGACTAGGCCACGCAGTTGGCCTTAGTCGACCTTGTCGTCCGTAAAACAACCCGCGCTTGCATCCGAACTGCAGCACACAGGAAAAAGAAAGGAAAAAAAAAGCTGCAGCGGGCTGTTCAACCAAGAAAACCCGCCTAAAATTGGCGGCCGCGTCCGAGCTAAATCTCTCCTGTCTCTTTGGTCCGCCCTCCGTCTTCCGCCTCGGGAACCTTCCACCCCTCCCCCGCTCCGTCTGCCTCTCCCCCCAGTAACCACCGAAGAAAGATCTAATCTAGCCTTTTTCATCTTTCTTTGATCTTTCCTTCCTCTCTTTTTGCCTCAAGTAAAACGAAATTCTTGAATTATTCGTCATCCCTCCACACAGACACACCCTCTCTATCTAGCGAACAGACCGACATATTTCTCATTTCGAACCTACAAGCATGGCTCGTGGTTCGCGACTGCATCATGGACACGAATTGATGCGCTTCACCATGGCCCTTGCCGATCATGTTGCCCCTCCTCAGCCCCAGTACCCTTGTTCACCTGGAGGAGGCGAAACAGTAAGGGAAGATGGAGACAAAACGGGGAAGGATCGCCGAAGAAATCAGAATAAAAAAAAAAAAA